>CM020501.1:33151992-33184492 GCA_009823395.1 Thamnaconus septentrionalis | reverse complement strand
AGCCAAATATTACACTGGAGTAGGATAATAGCTCGTTGTTCCATCTTGGTGAGCCACTCTGTCCCTGACCAGGATGGTCTCGCTGCCTTTTTGGGCCGAGACAAATCCTCCCAACACCAAAACAATTGAATTTGACTTTAGTTCTGCTTTCCTGCTTTGCCTTCTGTTTCTTTTTCATTCCCCAGGAATCAAAAATATTTGATGTGGGTGTAAGATTGCGTTTCCCTCCCTTTAATGCATTACAGGCACCGTCCTGTGCAAAGAAATGCAATACTGACACAAGACTACTCTTCGAAATGTTCTCGGCAGTTCAGCCGAATATGAATTTAAATGGCCGGCTGCAGACGTTTCCTTTAAAAGTCCATAATGGTTTATGTGTTTAACATTGCCGAATGCATTTAGGCACTTACGATGAGCCGCTGAATCTTCCATTCGAAACTCATTAATGCAGGATGACCTGGGGGGAGGTTTTTCATCTCATCCCCACTGTCTCTTTATTTTAGGCATTTTGTTTCAGGTTGTTATCAGTGTGGTTCTATGAATAGCCTTGTGCTTTGTGATTCTGTGATTTTTCTGCTGCCTGTGCTTTAAATAACTTTCCGTGATTGCCTTTTGTAAGACTTGATTCTTGGAACAGCTGCAAAGCTCTGGGAATGATTAAATCACAAAGAGATCAGTAAGTGATGTGATGTGATGAGAGTGGGAGTGTTTTGTGGACTCCATCTCTCTGCTGGTCGTACACAGAAAGGACCAGACTTGGTTTGTCTTAAGTCGCTCTCTAATCGAGCGTTGATAGATCATCTGCCCATCATTAAAGGAACAAAGTGAGGATGCAACTCAAATTATTTGATGTTTTGTGAACAAAGTTTAACCCGAAATCCACCCGTCAGTGTTATGATACAGTTGTGTAATTGGGTTCTTTGAATGGGGCCTAATTTGGTCATTTCAGGATTTCATCAAATAAATGAATGATTTTCTTTTCTCTCACTCGGCCTGAAGAGGCGGTTTGTGCCCTCAGCCACCTTCCCCACCCGCTCCATCCGTGGCTCCGCCTTGCCACAGCACACTCGCATGCGATTGGCCAGCGACAAATTGCCCACGTAGAAAAAGTCTGCAAAGGCGTCTGTAAATATACATGCTCTCACTTTCTGTTCTTCTTGTGTTAGTTTGCAAGCCAGTAATTCAAAAAGACATGTTCAAAAGCTAGTGGTCTGTTTTTCATAATAGGTTCCCTGAAACCTTAAAGCGTGTTTCTGTGTTTTTCGAATGTGATCTTCTCATCCCTATTATGTTTTACAGATAGTGCTGAGATAAATTTGAAGGTCCCCCGAAACACTGTTGGGTATCAACTAATGACTCTTGCATTCTTCCGTAGCTTTATTGTGTCTCCGTGTTTCTACTTCCCCGTGCAGGTCGTCTACTGGGACGCTTACGATGGTTCCGCCATCAGAGAGCTGGAGGGCTCCCAGTCAGGGGCCGTAAACGGCATGCACATCTCACACGACGGCAGGCACTTTGTGACAGGTAAATGGCCTATTGCGCCCGTTTGCGACACGTCTCAGTGTTGGTGTGCTCCTGTTCAGCGCTTTATATATCAAAGCGATTTACAGAATCACAGTGAATCAGTGAAAGGGGACATTAAGCAGTTTTTCATCACTGGTAGATATTAAAAAAGGGGGTGAAAAACCTGGTATGTGAAGCTGTAGCTCTGATATTTCGTCTGCGGCAGAGCATCACATCTCACGCCCTCTCTAGCTGCGTTTCCATTACCTCTAGCATTGTGCAAATCCTAAATATGGCAATAAAAAACTGGCCATGGAAACAGCTAAACTTGGAAAAACCTCTCAAATATGGCTAAAAGGTTTTGGCACTTCCATGAGGTGGTTTTTCAGACGTGTCCATATAGAGGGATATCGCAAAAGTGCCATGGAAACACTTTTTTTTCGCATTTACACGTCAGCAGACGTGACGTACAGGGTCACATGACCAGGTCACTTCATGTGAAAATGGTGCATTATGTTTGGACGGAGGAGGAGACGGAGCATTTTTTTTTACAAGTAATCAATGAAAAAAATATGACAACCATTCTTGACAGCAAACATCATCGAAATGCAGATTTATCGCAAACTGTTTTGTACCTCCATCCTCCTCCTCGAGGGACGAGATTTTACGAGCCATACTTTACTCAGCCATAATTATCCGTAATGATCTCTGGATGTGTACACAGATTTTCTTTTGATGGCGATGAATATTACACTTCAGAAAGAAAACTATTATGTCGAGTAAGAGGCAAATGAGTCCTAAAAGTCGCAGCTCCAGTTAAACAGCTGGCAGTACAATCTGCCAAGGCCGGTTCTAGGAATGCACATATGAAAAAAAAGAAAAAAAGAAAAAGGAATGCACATATGGGGGGTCAGAAATGTTTACATTTTTGACATTTTTATTTATTTATTTATTTTTTTCCACATTTTTAACACTGTTAGTGTTTTCTTCACAACATGGGTTGTTAGCTTTATGTCCAGATCTCAACCTGGACAAGTGGATTGCACTCTTATTAGGCCTCAACCATAAGACCTGTCCAACTTGGGTGTCCCACCTGAAGACTAAAGCTCCTGCTGGTATAGAGCTTAGGGTCACTGAGTCACGCAAAGCCCCTGACCACAATAAGGTGGCAATTCCTCAGGGGGGAAACTGAAAAATTCAAATGAAAAGTAAAATAAAATATCCTTCATCCAGATTTAAACAACCAACAACATAACATTTATCTTAACTGTATGACATAATTCTCAAACAAATTTCAACGTAAAGGAAAGACTTGTCATATAATCAGTATTTACAAAACTCAAAGGTAGTCTTATGCAAAAAACAATAAAAATCACCAAGCATCACAAGTTCTCAAATTAATTTGTCAAACACACAACAGAGGCAGGAGGAACAGGAGAAGCAGTGCTTGCTGATGGCGCAGGTGGACTGATGCTAGCAGCTGCCTCTGAGGCACTGGTACTAGCAGCAGCATCACTGCTACTGCTTTTAGTACATGCAGGAGCAAACAATTGTTTTGATGAAAAAGGATGCATCTGGCAGCATAATTAGTATTTACATCAAAATTCCTCCTGATAACAGTCACATATTAAACTATAACAGGCCCAGCAGGTTATAAATTACACATTCACATTTAAACATCAACTCTAACCTTCACCAGAAAGCAACATATACATCTTATAAAATCTGGCATTGTCTTGTGTGTCAGGTGGCGATGACAAACTGGTGAAGGTGTGGGACTACATGGACGGTGTGATAACTCACATAGGAACAGCGCACGGCGGCAGCGTCACCAGCATCAAGATCTGCTCCAACAACAGAACCCTCATCAGCACCAGTGCAGATGGAGCCATCATCCGCTGGAGGTTTCCCCACCCATCTACCTCTTAATTTGATCCCTGGAAGTACGAGAATGAGTTAATCAAATATATGCTGATATTATCTACACAGAAGAATCCTAATATTTACTTCATATTTTTAAAAGAGAATGTATGTGTAAACACAAGCATCGATGAAAGTGGAGAGAAATAGCAACTCAGAACACAGCACGAAATGTGTCTAGGAGAGCCGACTTGTGTTTAATGGTGCTGTCACCAGATTCTGACTACAATGAAACTTACACCAGGGCTTGCAGAAATTAATTACATATCATGAAAAGTCAGTCATGCATCAGCCTATTGCGTCTTTCCTCTCAGCCTCCGTGAGGCGCTTCCATGCTGCTGCCGCTGGACATTCACCAACAACACAGCTCATGTGTTTTTCCAGGGGGGATTTTTGATCAGTCCTTTGATAGGACACTCTGCATTGCTGAAAATAGGTGATAGCTAGCTGTACCACAGAATAAAGTTTTCGCGCATCCTTGTAATTTTTGTCCTCCTCAAATAGTATCCCTTCGGGGAAAAAGAAAAATGTAAAGTATGTATTCAACAAGAAAAACCCCCACAAACTACATTTTGATACATGGATAGAACAGTGAACATGCAGAAAGAAGCATGTGAATTGTGGAGAATTGTACAAAAAAAGAGTCAGAGATTCTTAACGCATTAACAAAAAAACAAAAAACACCCCAAAAGAACACCACTCTAGCTACTTTACTTAATTGTAGCTACTTTAAGCAGGTACTTTAATCTCTTGGTCATGCCAAATCACTGCTTTAAAACCTAACCTGGTTGTGTGATGGGGTCTCATTAACTTAACAGGACTCATTGTGACAGTAATTTGAATGGTTCTCTGTGTTTGCGGCAGCGTCCACTCACCATGTGTGACATCGATGTGTTGGTCGTGATAGTGTCTGATCACTGGGAGGCTTGATTAGTGGACTTGGATTTTGGCAAACCTGAAAGAGTTCCCGTTGATCAGAAGTCTCCAAGTTCGAGTCAAATAACTTCAAAACAAAAGAAGGAGGAGAAGAAGAAGAAGTAGAAGAGTAAGAGAGAATTTGTGTTGCTTGTTAATGCGGGCTAAGGTAATGAACACTGTGGCTATAACACAGGAGGTCTCATTAAAAATGAATGGGAAACCCTGCATTTTCACCAGAGCGAGACCAATAACTAATGGTCTAGTTTGAGAACTATATGTTAGTGGAGGAAAACAAATGATTAAATACACACAAAAAAACCACAATGTCTTTTTTTAATTACTGTTAACTAGGCCTAAAATTTGCAGAGCTGTTGTGTGAAAACAATTGCCGTTAACGTTATATCAGGAAGCAATTCAAGTAGCATTGACATTAGCAGAAAAGTCACACATCCTTTGAGTAGCCTCTCTGTATTTGCTGATTTGTTTAAAAGGCATTCCTGCCCATTTTGTTTCATTTGCATTATTTTGTGAAAAGCCATGATATTTTGTTTGTGTCACCTCCATGAGCGTTTATGCAAATTAGAACTGGTCTTTTGGACGAGAAGATAAGGATAATACTTCATATGCACTGAAGGATCTCAAGAAGCAAAATCTTAAATCATCTACAAGAAAATTCACACAGTTTAAACTTTATTTAAGCTTATTTTTTAAGAGAGAATTAATGATGCACTAAACTAGAGTGTGTGAAATTAAAGCAATATTGATAATTAATTTATCAAAAGGCTCACACTCTGGGTGGCTTATGGCAGCTGCGAGATAGCAACAACAATAACAACATATACAGAGTGAGACAATTAAGAGTCTGTCATTGCCTCTTTTGATCTGATCTAATCTGTTCCCTTCACCGTTGTTCTGAATAGCTCATTGAAATAATTAATTAAACAACACTCAGAGCCAGCCTGCCTTTGTTTACTTGTTATAAGGGCGAAGAAGAGCGTGGGGGAATCCATGGAAATACTGGAGAGCGCTGCCGTTATCTGTATTAATAAATCATAATGCGGCCCACTAAATCCAATAAGTGCTGGTGAGCTGTGAAATGAAGCTGTGCGTGATTAGATTGTGGATATACCACCAAAAGAAAGCATGCAGGATGACCTGAACCGCACATTATCAATGGGATAATTCAGTTTGTGGAGATCCATTTTTACTGCCTTGATGGAGATTCGGGAGCGTGTGTAGCGGCAAACACCGATGCATCTGAAGATGGTACGAATGCTATTAATAGCCTCCTAAATTCCTTGTGCTATTCATGAAGAAGACACAGAGGAAGGAACCCGAGCCACCGACTTGTAAGACTTTGTGCTTTCGTCACATCAAGAAGACCTTTAATGCGGTAACAGAGCAACACTTTACTGAGCAGCAGCACCCTCCAACAGCTCCCTGAAAGGAGATGCACAGTGGTCACCATCAGTGGCAGAGGGTGGCCACTGGGTGACATCATCACTTGCATAGGGGTGGCAATTAGTAGATATCTGAAATGTGAACATGACTGTTTTAATTATTCTAATTGTGAGTTGTTTGTATTTATTAAACGGTTTCAATGTGACCTTATAACAGTTGGCCTACGGATTAGAGAACTGGAAATCTTCATTAATATTAATATTAATAATAATTAACCAATAGCAGCTTGTTCCAACTGTCCTAAGGTCAGGGACAGGGTTATATTAAAGTTCTTCTTTGAGTGTCTTATTTACCCCCAAGTATAAAATCCAGGCCAATAATCAAGCCAGAAATATATTTTTTAAAAAGATAGTGTACATCAATCAACAAAGATTACTTGAGATGCTGTAGTGTGGAAGTGTCAGGTTCTTTAGTTAAATTACCCCCTCCTCCCCATCGTGCCCCCCTGCCACGGCCACCTCATAGCTCCGCCCCCTGGTCACCAAAGCACAACTTTAACAGAAATTTAGGACTCAAACTTTCAGCTCTGCCCCTCTCCCCGTGCTGAGTCAGGTGCTCTAATTGGCCCTACAGGGGGCAGTTGAAGGCCGGCGTGCGTGACATCCATTGGAGTTACCAACTTCCTTGTTCCCTGTTTAATAAACAAGTAGAGTTTCATGCTGGTTTGCCAGAAGCAGGGCCAGCGCGAGAGAGGAGCACAGCCTCATCAGTCGGCTCGTTGTTCTGCCTCGAATGAGGCGCATTCATTCCAGCTCACTCACATCCAGAGAGGCAGACCACCACTAGGACGGATCACCGGGAAAGTGGCCCCGCTGCTACTGGGTGAAGGGCGGGCGGGAGAGCAGAGGGGGCGGCGGCGGCGGCGGCGGCAGCGGCAGCGGCGCCGAGACACGCCGATCTGATGGTGGAGGGAGGCGAGGCGACTCACCGGCAGTTCCTGGATCGCTCATCGAAACGCGCTGACCGGCGACCGCAGCCAGGATGTCAGTGAAATAACAAGCTCGTGCCCCTCAGTGGAAGCGAGCGGAGAGCGGGAAAGAGAAAGGGAAAGAGGGAAGAAGCGGCAGGCAGGCAGGCAGGCAGGCAGACAGACAGGCAGACAGGTGCAAGGGATTCATTCCCTCGCCGTCCTGCCGGGATATAGAGCCATGGATGGCCGCAGGGAAGACAAGGTAAGGAAACCGCTGAGAACCAAAGGCAAAAAGCGGAGGGAGAAGAAATACAAATCCGGCGGCTTCACCAGGCGGAAATCGCTGCGCTCCTTCGGGAATTTCATGGGAAGGATTCTTAAAACTTTGGGCACTTGGGCGCACTTGGGCGACGCGGCGGAGCCGCGGCCGGACGCCGACGACGACGACGGCGGCTTCGGGCAGAGCGCGTCGGGCGGCTTCAAAGACGACGGCGGCGGCGGTAGTGGCAGAGAAGGAGGGTTGGCGAAGAAGAGCTCCACGCTGTCGTCGAGCCACGGCGGCTCGGTCAAAGAGCGGCTGTCGTGGTGCTACGGCGACAAGACGCCCGGCGTGCTGGGGCTGAAGAACCACGGGAACACCTGTTTCATGAACGCCGTGGTGCAGTGCCTCAGCAACACCGACCTGCTCGCCGAGTACCTCGGTCTGGAGCAGTACAGGTTCGGCGTGCACAGCGGCAGAGTGAACGGGGAGGCGAGGGCCGAGGAGCGGCAGGGAGCCCGGGGAGAGGTGACCGAGCAACTGGCGTCGCTGGTCCGAGGGCTGTGGACGCTGGAGTACACCCCGCAGCTGTCTGTGGAGTTCAAGGTGAGGACAGGCAAGGCACCGAAGTCGCTGCTTGCACACGATGTCACTTGTTCTTCTCACCGCCGTGTATGACCCATGTTTTACTTTTGAACAACCCCCCCGTGCCCTGTGCCCCGTGCCCTGTGCCCCGTGCCCTGTGCCAGGTGCCTTTTCAAACCCGGGAATTAGTGTCACAAAGTTGTGGTTCACACGAGTAATTAGGACATAGCAGGTAGGTAACAAGGATCATGACTTTTTTATAAACCCGTGCACAAATTTATTTATTCATTTATTTATTATATATAAATTTAATCTTCTGGCCAGGGTGTCACCCTGCCTTCGCCCTAAGACAGCTGGGATAGGCTCCAGCAGACCCCCGTGACCCTGAATTGGAATAAGCGGGTATAGAAGATGAATGAATGAATGAAATTTAATCTTGCCCACCAGAAATACAGCTTGCTTGAACTTTCGACCACCTTTAACCCGAACTTGGTTCTTGTCAGAAGTTAGTAACACTACAAATCTGCACAGTTTCAGGACATGTTTTAACGCAAATCACGAGCCACCATGCAGCAAGTCTGTGGTCGGGTGTTTTCGTGTTGTATTTGTTGCCACACATTTTTTTTCTGTGATAGGGCAACACTTTTTTCAACACTTGAACTCATGTAGCATGAGGTGCTCAGTAGAGAAACTGAGTCACGGGACAACATTTAGGGTTTTCACATTTCTACTTTGCGTTTTACATGGGCAATGTATTTGCTTGCCCCCAAACCTGCAGGCTCCCCCTCACTTCCTGGACCACCAAAAAAAAAAAATTAAGTGCTTATATGTTGATTTGCACATATACTGTACGGCCCGAAGACCGGTAGTTCGGCTTCTGAGTCTCCTTTGCAAAATGTGGTACACTTTGCTCAGAGAGCAGGAGAAAGATGTGGCAAACAGGAAATACAGTGTGCTGTGAGTGCTCAAGCCTGGCCTCACACTGGATGAAACGTCATAACCTTCAGACTAGGTTGACTTTGCGTGGATTCCTTTACGCGGAATCTCCCTGCAGGCGGCCGCACAGTTGATCCGTCTCATCCCCGTCTGTGGTCCGTCTTGCAGTGAGAACCCAGCAGGGTTGCATGGAATGCACACAGAGGGTTGATGGGGGGGGATTTGTTCGCTGCATCGCTGTCTGCCCTAGTCGGGGTTGGGGTTTAAATATTTGAAAGTTTAATGCCTCAGGTGAGTATGCTCAGTTCGGTGTGATTCAAAGGTCAGTGTCATTTCCGCAACCGAAGTTGTGGTTTCAGCAAACAGAAGCCATGCGAAGCTGTGGGTCAGCAACAAGTGCACCTGCACAACGTTCAGCGTTTTCTTATGATTAGCCGTTGCGCTGGTGGTATCGGTTACTGATTACAGGAAGGCTCGCCGCAGCGTCTCGACCCGGAAGTTCAGGTGTTTTAACTGCATTCCCTGGCTGCCGTGACGTGTGCAGAGGGAGGTGGGGGAAGGCATTCCTCCCTTGTTTGAACAGAAACCCGTGTGACATTTGTGGACATACTACATTACAAAGGATGTCAAAGAGTGGTTGAACCACCCTCCCGCTGCTCTCAGTCTGTAGGAGGTCGACTGCATGACTGTTGTCGAGCGGCAGAATCCCTTAAGCTACCTGAGGGAAATTACAGAGGCAGAAGGGTAGTGACACACGCGCACAAACTCGCACACAAACACCCTTGAGGACCCGTTAAGAGCTGGATATCATTCATAATGGAACGGGTTATTTTTCATGACAGCCACACTTTGGCTGTTCGTCCAACCTGAGTCAGTGCTGAAAGTGTGACTGTGAGTAAGTGGAGAGACTGCTCTGTGAGGGAAATAGTCATTCAAAACAAGACGCGGCATGTTGCCGTCTGTCATCCGACCAATTAGAGGAGCCACGCTGTTGTCAATCATTAATACTGATCCACCTGCATTTCTGAAACAATCAAAAAGTAGATCTTAAAGCCCTACCACACGCAGCTTTGCCTACCTGAGCTTCCGTGGGCTTTTGAAATAACAGAAATCTTTTAATCTTGGAAAAAAAAACCCTCTTACTCCAGGCTAGACTGTATGACATTGAGGACTTTAGGCTTTAAATGCAGGAATCAGAGTTAGCAGTCAGTTAAACAGACCACATTGCATTTGGTTCCTTTTGACAATGAGCCCCAGCTGTTGAGAGTGTGGTTTCTGTGGTTCTCAGTGTCAAATAGATGAACAGCAAACAATGTTTCTTCAGGTGGGAGGTGTCACTGCTCTTCAGCGTGTCCTTAAATCCTGGATGGAACGCAGACCGAACAAAACATGAGGTGTTTCCCTCTTCGCTTCAGAGATAATCCCATTTTCTTGCATCTCACCAGGACATGTTGTCAAACACTACATGTCCAAACCAAGAGAATATTTGCCCCTGCACTTAATCCGTGGACATGCTTTCCTGTGTACAAATAGAGACATTCACTCTTTTCTCTATTTTGCTCCAGCCGCTGTCCTCATAGCTGGCTGTAAAGGCTGGGTGGGTGGAGGGTTACCACACTCACTCCTCAGTACTCTTTTTGCACATCAGCACAGTGATTTGTGTCTGTTCCGCTCATCCCAGTGTGAAGCAGGACAGGGGATGTTTACTGGAGCGAGCGCATTCTACCTGGCAGAGTAGAATGCCTCCCGCCGAGGAGCCTCCAGTGGCACCTGTGCACTCAGAGGCAGAGAAAAAAATAGAAGGCGGGAGACACTGCTGGCAGACAAAACTATCGTCCGCTCCCGAGGACTTGTCACTCGCGAGTAGCTAATTGGTTGCTGTGACAGAGAAATCTGACAAGTGACTGCCATTTTTCAATTTTCCACCGGGAGATAATGGAGTGGAGGACAACTTTTCGCTCATAAATGTACCTTTATGTATAGAGGTTATTATTAAGAGTGAGCCTGGGGCACCTGATGCACCTGAGGCAAGGGCTTGCCAGTTCAAACCACAGTGTCTTAAGTAACAAAACAAGTCATTTTAGTCAAATTGGCATTTTAACTCGAAAGTATCCAAAAATCAATTCATTAGGCAATACAAAAACGTCTGTTACTGAGATCTTAGCACTTCTTGAGGTGTGAAAAGCTGTCTCACGGAGATCACTGGACTGGTTTTTCAGGAAACGCCTGCTGTTTTTTTTTTTGTTTACCCATTTAAATCAGGACATTCGTGAAGGAATGTTGGGCTAGCTCAGAATTTTTTTTATTTGAGTTGTCTGTGCTTGTATGGTCACATTTAATCCTATGATTGGTCAAAATACATTTAGGTTCATGCCTAATGAATTTAACTTGAAACTTTTCCAATTTTCCAATAAAAATGGAAAAGGAGGTAGCGTATCATTTTCATCTAGAGATTGGAAGAAAATCAATGAGGCAACATACAGCTTTGTTACATCATAGGATAATTATTCATTTCTAAGTAAGGAAGCAGAGGTAAACAATACTAGCAGAAGAATTTACAGAGTTTCAGGTAGTAATACCTAGAATAGGCCGAGCTGTAATTATTTTTGCAGAAATGTCTATTACATTTTTTTTCGTGTAAGATTGCTAGTTACTAGACGTTTGCTCCACACACACAGAAGCAAAAACACTTAAACACGCTGTTACAAAGCCACCAAACGTAGTCTGAAGGATGGAATTATATATTCCCCTTTGTAAAGGAGCAGTGGACCTCCTTTTACAGGAAACAAATAGAAGGAGAAAGGTATTGTGTATAAGTATAGTACTGTATTTGTCTTAGCAGGACAATGTGGTCTCACTTGACTTATGATTTATTTGCTCAACCAGCAGGACAACATGAGAAGCTGTGGGAATAAATCAATCTTCACTATGACGGCATTTGTAGACAGAAATCGCACAGAAATGAGTCAGGAATTGCTCTTCCACTTTATCTCAGTGAGGACAATAACATGGGAATGACACACGAGTCCTGTACAGTGTGATGGACGCAGTCACCTGCACCCTCATTTAGGGACATGGTAGTGTATTTGCAGCATCAGCACTAAGTCACGGTTTCACTGGTCAGGTCGGTCTTCCCGGGAGATCTTCCATGTCTAGACTGTATATCATTTCATGACATTTATTTCCTTTGCGTCCCAACCCTACATTATTTTGTAGTATCTACGCAAAGCCCACATCTTCAGATGTACAGTCGTTTTTTAATTCAGGGTGTGGAATAATTCCTAAACAATTTAATCTGTGATCTTATTTGTTCACTTAAAAACAAGTCATCTGTTAAGTGTAAATCCGTATTAACAGTCACAATGCATAAACCAAACACAAGTCCATCCAACCATCCAACCATCCGTCCATCCAACCATCCGTCCTTCCATTTTCTATACCCGCTTTCTCCTTCACTCAGGGTTGCGGGGGCTGTCATAGGGCGAAGGCAGGGTGACACCATTGACAAGTTGGCAGTTCATGGCAGGGCTGCATTTCTCTCTCTCTCTCTCTCTCTCTCTCTCTCTCTCTCTCTCTCTCTCTCTCTCTCTCTCTCTCACACACACACACACACACAGACAATTTAGAGTTTCCAATTCACCTCATATGCATGTTTTTGGACTGTGGGAGGAAGCCGGAGAACCTGGAGATGACCCACGCAGACACAGGAAGAACATGCAAACTCCACACAGAAAGGCCCAAGGCCCGGGATTGTACCTACAAACTACTTGCTGTGACGCGACAGCGCTAACCACTGCAAACACAAGTCAAGTTCCAGTAAATGGTTTATTAAAATTGTATGTCTCCAACTTGGTTTATTAGAGGGAAGGATGAGTGTCAAGTAAGTGTCTGTGGCTAGAACTTTGCCTGACACTGATCAAATTGGCCTTTGCCTCTGATATAGACAAATAAGAGTTTTGTGTGTGGATCCAGGTAAGGTAATGGGATTAGGAAAGAGATGAAATGGTCAAGAGTCCGTTTTTGAGCAGCAGATGAGTCTTTAACACCAGCATGACTCTATGAAAGATGTGGCTTACCCTCTTTCCGGCCACGCCTGGTAAGAGCAAAGTAGTAGAGTGTTTAGGAAGCATGAACCTACGTCCTGTCATAATTTGTCAGCGTCACCCTGTCTGTCACTGAGGAATCTGTCCGGGCCGGTTTGGCAGGCCAGACAGCGGCGAGGTGAGGCGGCTCCAGTAGGTTCAGCGGGGGATGGAAGAAGGATTTGCCTGATGTATGTTTATAGTAACTTCCTGACCTGCCAGCACTCCAATCACTCAGTTTACACAGTGGGAGGACGGATGTGAGCAGGGCGTACCAAGGGCAGGCTGATGAAACCAAAAGGCGGTGAGTACGGGGCGCTAAAACAGACATCAGCCCGGCCTCGGCTCACAAAGAGGTCACCAACCCTGCAGAGGTTTAAGGCTGTGTTTTGTCTCTCTCATCATTCTTTCATGCCGTCTGCTGTCTTTCTTTGTTTGTCGTACCCTTGTTTGCGCGACTCGGATGCGTCTCACTGACTTTCTCACAGACGCACATTCGTACCCCAGAGAGTGAGATGCCAGAGATGCATGTGACTAAAAGGTAACATCAAATAAAAATTTGATGCTGGAAGAGTCAGCTGGGGTCAAATGTGCTGTTTGTATAAAGAGTGTTAGACTGATATGTCTGGACGAAGACTTGGAGGTCCCGGGTTCCACCCCTGGGCCAGGTTGTCCTAATTTGTGGCATTGTTTGTATGACCAGTGTCGTCCTTGTGGCGATCCCAAGAAACCCAAAGGCCCGTGTCAGAACGAGCATTCCACATGCAACTCAATGCCAAATTGAACGTGCAGATCAATTCAATGCAAATCAATTCTACATGATTTTGCCGCACCAACCCCTAATATTTTCAGTTTCCCTCATTACTGAATCAAACTGACAGTCAACAGTTAGTCTCGCTAGAGAATTTGATGAAACTGGAAACAACCAATGCGGAAACAGGTGCCTCCATCCAGAGGAGATTGAAGAGACACGGTGGTCCACTCAGCTGTGCTCAGCTGTGGGTCGACTCTTTCGGATCCTCCGTCTAGACTCTAGACTGATCAATGTTTCTAACAAAAACAACTGTCGACTCTTACGCCCACCTCCACCCACCTCCACCCACCATCTCCTTGACACCTGAGCGGTAGTTCAACAAATGCGGCGTTCAGGCTACAATCATGTGCGCTTTGAGCGCTGCTCCAGTTTGCAGAGGGAAGGCAGCGTTTCGACTTGGCCTTCCCCTCTTTGTCACAGCGTGACAGACTCATCGCCTCTCTGTTCTTCCGCTGCATTTCTTCCCTTTACACGGATTCAATTAAAAAAGGACCCGGTGCCTGGGAATACACGTTTGCCAAAATCTTTTTTAAGTGCCTCTGAGGCGTTCCTCCCTCGCCTCAGTGCCTCTCCTCCTCTCCTCCTCTCCTGCTATCCCCCCATTCATTTGTCCCCCGTCCCTCCATCCCTTGTCAGTGTGTCCTCATGGCGTTGAAGCTCATTAGTGGGCTGTCTCCATTAAGTAACTCTGTGTGTGTGTGTATGTAGGGGGTCCCTCTTGTGTTTATATTCAGACACGGGGATGGCGCAGGTATAATGTGGTGATTTTTTTTTTAATGAGGTTTTGGAGCGGATCCACAGCCTGTCAATCACAAAGACACAAAGAGAGACAGACAAGTCGTGTCCTCGGGCTTGGGTGTCATTTTCACTGTCTGACTCATAAATGTGCAACTCCGTCCCCCTCCTAATCAAACCAGACAGCCGATGTCCTCTGCATGAGTCATCCCCTTATATGTGGCGCAGGGTTGTGTTTGGAGAACTCTTTCTTTAAATGTCAGCGGCCAAAATAATTTGTTTTCCTTTTTACAGAGACTGTTGCTCTGCCTCAATGTTGAATGCAAGGTAGTTTTTCAAACAACTTGAATTATGGGGAGTGCAACTCTGTGTTCAGTGTTGAGCAAGTGCAACAACTCACTGTTGAGGTCATATGTGTCTGTGAAGGTTCTCAGTCATCCAGGTCATCTTAAAGTAAGTAAGTCAGAAGTGAAGAACAGAAAATAGTCCAAAAGTCAATGGTTGCTCAAAAGTGACTCAACTTAGCTTAGTCAGGTGAATTTTTTTCTTTTAAATATATACAAAAGTTCTCTGAATCAACATGTCAGATGATGCTTCTGAGGAGACAGCAGTTGAAACATGTCACGGCAAAGAACCTCATTGGTTTTAATAAGTTTGTATGAAAAAAAGAACTTTTGCAGATAATGACTCAACTTTCTGATCCCGTAACAGTTGAGCCTTGAAGCAGATGGGCAACAACAAGAACACGAACCTGCGGCTGACTGCCTGAGTGGATTTGTCTTTACTTCCTGTCTTTGATTTTTGACATGAAGGCATGGATCCATCCTGCCAGCTATCAGTGATTCATGCTGTTGGTGATGCTGTGGGTGACAATTTTATTGGCACAGTGCGAGCCCCTCAGTACCAACTGTGTGTCATTGGGTTTATGGCAGGAAAAATGAAGGTGATTCAGAGGCAGTCCAAGGGTGAATTCCAATTCCTCCCTTAACCCTCAATCTCAACCCTCAATCTCAAAAATGCGCGCTCCCGCAAAGTGCAAGTGCTGTCCCGATTCTCAGAAGGTCAAGTTGAGGGACAAGTTTAAGGGCTGTATCCAGACACTGTTGGCCGATGTGATCAACTGATTATTTGATTAGAAAGCCCTGAACGATGACAGAAAAATTGGTTCCAGCGGTGATTTTAAAAGAATACAGGTGGATGTTAAAAATAAACTACAGCCTAAGTGTGTAAAGAGGAGTCCTCTAAATTTTGGCTGGAGCTTTATTTAGCTGATCTGGGACTTAGTTCTGAATTTCCAGATGCATGGAAAGCTTCAATGCCAACTCCACACCCAAATGCATGCATTGTTAGGGCCTCATACAGTGCAGGTACTACCCGAAAAATTAGAATATCAAGTAAAAGTTGTTTTATTTTGGCAATTTAACATAAAAGATGAAAGCAACAAATTTTATTGAGCCATTCCACGCAAATTGACATCTCAAGCAGTTCCTTGTTGTAACTTTGCTGATTAAGATTTTCAGCTTATTGAAACCACAAACCCACAAACTCAGAAAATTATTATAAAATTTGATTTTTTTTTAAGCTGCAAGACCTGATCAGCAAAATCCAAAGAAATAAAAACTTGAAATATATTGATTTGCATATTATTCCTTTATATAATATGTCAAATTCACCTTTTAAGTTCATTCATTCATTCATCTTCTATACCCGCTTATTCCTATTCAGGGTCACGGGGCTCTGCTGGAGCCTATCCCAGCTGTCTTAGGGCGAAGGCAGGCTACACCCTGGACAAGTCGCCAGTTCATCGCAGGGCCACATAGAGACAAACAACCATTCACACTCACATGCACACCTACGGACAATTTAGAATATTCAATTGACCTCACATGCATGTTTTTGGACTGTGGGAGGAAGCCGGAGAACCCGGAGAGAACCCACGCAGACACGGGGAGAACATGCAAACTCCACACAGAAAGGTCACAGGTCCGGGCACCTTTTAAGTTGAATTGCAGAAATACAACAACCTTTTCAGGATATTCTTATTTTCTGGGTAGTACCTGTATATAATGGCGATTTGTCAAGTTGTTTTAAGGAGAGTTTTGTTTCTGACATTTTTGCGTGAAACCAACTTTTGACCCAGCCAGATCTTTTATAGCTGCATATGCAAGCAAATTTTGAATTCTGAATAAAAACACAATTATTATGATAATAGTTTTTCCAGCCACAGTCTTGCTTGTGAAAGTGAAATAGTTGCCTCATATTGAGATGTTTATGTTAACTAGTTTCTAGAAAATAACCTCTTATTTCCATAACTTTACCATACCAGATTTGTGTTGATGGTCAAAAACATGAGATTCTGATTCTGACATTTTTCATTCTTTATTTGTTTTTAGACATCAGATATTAAACGTAGGCCTTATCGTTATTGCTGTTCATCCCTGGTCACTGATTTATTGATTTATTAAACACCTAGTTTTTCATTTCATTTCATCCGTTGGTTTTATTTTTTTCTGCAGTCTGGCTAGTAGGGGTGCTGAAGCCAGAGTGTACACTCAAGTTGCAGTGTATCGCTGGGCCACATCCATACACGCAACCTCCCGCTCACCCCTGCACCACTGATGAAAAATCACCATGGTTTTTTCATATGAAAACCAGGGTGATATTCCTCCAGAGTCTGCTGTGCAAAGTGAATATGAAATGACTTTAGTTTCAGATCTCATATTAGCAAAAGAATACCCGACAGTCATAACGCAGAATAATGCAGTGATACAATAAGATTTTTTTGTTACTCTATCCAGCTCTGTAATTAGTGCCCCCAGCTGAAACACTTCTCGCTTACAAATGACGAGCTCCATGTGATCATTGTGGCCCCATTTTGTCACAATGCCACCATGTAATGACTTCAGAAATTTCTCCCAAAGTGACTTATTAATGTCTTTTCCCTCTTCAGAGTATAGTGGCGAAGTACGGCTCTCAGTTTCGAGGGAACTCTCAGCACGATGCCCTGGAATTCCTTCTCTGGCTCTTGGACCGAGTACACGAAGATGCTAATTCCAGTACAAACAACAACAGCAATGGCAGCAGCAGCACTAGCAACAACGACGGCAACAGTAACAACAAGACCAAAGTCAGCACCAAGGTAGGCACGCCTTCCAAAGATGGCATAATGTTGCTTTTCTCCGGGTAGCGTTCAACGGCGACTGGTGCGCTGGACTTTTAAATAGCAGCGAACATCCTATTGTAAAAGCAGAGAAACATCCCTGGCTTGTTTGCTTGGTTCAACTCAAACGAGGCACTTAAGACGTGTCCATCAGAGTGCCAGTCATCCCACTGTTCCCACTAGAAACGGCCCCATTCAGAGGCAGCCCTGCAGTACACAGAGCACCGTTGTGGTCGATCTTAAAAGCCATTCTGTTGAAATCCAGTCGTCATTGGTCTGAAATGAAGTTGTGAACTGACTGTGCTTCAGGGTGGCTCCAAGTTCTCATCAGTCTTTTTATACTGCGTCTTGCGTAATTTGGGCTCGGCTGTGTCAAGTCTCAATTTAATCAGTTTAATTGCGTGAAAAGCCCAAAATGAATAAACCTTATTACGTATACAATGACCCTCATCTCCATGTTCTGAAATCCTCAAAAATACTGTCTGCTTTATTCTGTAACGCGTGGACAAACTATAGAACATAATATTCTAGATTTCTCACAATGTGTTTCTGTGTACTTCTGCCTCAAATACGGCTCATATACTTCATGCAAAACTTTCTTTAAAAGCCACACTGCTCTTAAAAAGTTAGGGAGGTTCAACTTTCTAAAAACATCAAAACGTTCATGCTACAGTGAAAGGGAGAGATCATAGAAAGAAGCATGCAATGGTTTCTGTCTTTCATCTCAAACAATTTCTTCAAACAAGAGCTTCCGACAGTGGCGGTGGGTGTTATATCCCAACAGTGTCTTAACTTATGTGTCCTTTTTATTTGTCGTCATCTAGGTTTCATGATATCAAAATGTCAACAGTGTGATGGAGAGGGCTGCTGCTATTAATACGAACTGTCATTGTTGGTTGATTCGTGGAACAGACACTTGTGTTGGTGGTTTTTGCGAGTAATTGGAGAATGGAATGTGATGCAGTGAATACTGAAGGACCGAACAGTCGGACCCAGCATGCCTCTGATATATTTGCCCGGTTGGCCGTATGTTTGCTGACTTTGCTGTCAGGCTTCCTCTTCTGACCAATACAGTGAAAGGAATCTTTAAAATTCAGGTATTTTTTGTAAAACTCTGAGGCTGCACGGCGTACTAACACGCTCTGAACATGCTCGTGCAGCCGGTTTGGCTTGACACTGCCTCGGCTACGAACTTTGCGTTGTGTCTTGGGTTGTGAACAATGAGGCGCAGACGCATGCAGGTCGATTAGTTGGTAGAATTTATTTTCTGTTCAAAGAAAATAAAAAAAAAAATAGAAAATGAGTCCGGCACAGCACACCTCCAGCGACCGTCTCTGCAACGTACACATTTAAAAGAAAAGCACGTAAAACAACACGATAAAAACGGTCTCAGTGCTGTGACCACGACTCCTCAAATGAACTTATATAGCATGCACAATAAACATGGACATATCCGTTCAAACAAAAGCGATAATTGACATTCTTTTTCCACATTTCACGACGCGATATGCGTGAGTAACATCACATCTTACCTCTCCCCAGCAGTGCTAAAGCTGAGTGAGGCGAAAACCGCCAAGTGCACAGGAAATGACGCCGCTACTGTGTCACAGGTTAATGAAATAAATTAAAGCAATAAATTAATTTAGCTCCCCCCAAAACAAAGAAACAAAATTCTTATGTATGAACTTACAGCACTTACTACCAAAAAAAAAACGAAATAAACAATAACAGATTTTTGTGAAATCGAAACAACTCTGACACATCGGTGACACTCGCACTTACACAGGCCTTTTGTTTTGTTTGCACAGACAGAATATAAGCCCACAATTATTATTATTATTTTTTTTTTAAATGCAAACATCTTTTTAAGGCTTTTGAACAGACTGAACAGTAACAGCCGCCGAAGCCTCCAGTGTTTCGATTCAACGAATAATGTCAAAGCTCAATTGTCACTGCCGTGCCACCTGATGTCCGCCCCACACTGTGACAGCAGCGCTAATAGAGCCGCCCTTTGTGCTGCAGAAACGTCTCTTATTAGCCTGCCAGTGAATCGCGGTACCATGAACCCAGCAGTGCTCAGTGTTCTAGTGAGATAGTGAGACAGAGAAGAAGAGGGTGGGGACTTTTTTTTTTTTTTTTTTTTTTTTTTTTCTGAGCATGATGAGAGCAACTCAAAACTAAATAGTTTTTCACCAGTTCAGTTTCCTTCAAGGTGCCACAGTGCACTCATGCTAACACTGGCGATTTCATATGAAATTTGCAGTATCATCCAGTGTGATAGAATTCAGGGCGCTCTCGCAGTGGGCGATCTGTACCGTGCCCGAGGGTGTTTGACACTTCACGCCTGGTTCTCTGGACTGCAGCGAGAACCTCTGGGTCGTGCTTTGACACGGTACGCAGCGCTGGACCTGGCACAGCTTGGGGAGGTGTGTTTCCGTACATTACGGTTTCACACACGCGCACAAGCGTGGTCACGCATGCAGCATGCGCGACATGGACGTGATGGAACACGTGATCATCGCTGCAAAGCGCCGCTTGACACAAGATTGAAGATTCAAGAACTTTATTTGTCACGTGCCCATGCTGGATGTGCAGTGGAATGACCAGCACCGTCATTGACGGCTGACGACTGTTAAAATCAGTCAGCAGAGGTTGATGATGTTGAGCCATGCGCCTCATACTTGAGTGTGAGGACGCGAAGGCAACCGCGCTTCAGTTCACTTGGGCTTTTGGCAGCGTGAGTGCAGGCCAGCGGGGGGAGTAGGCAGGTTGGCCTTTCGTACTCCAGCACTGTACGAAACAAATGGCCAAAGTGTGAGCGGACCCTCATTGTAGAATTTTCTGTCGAGTAGAAACCACATAGCAGACATTGCTTCTGCACAGGAGGCTTTGTCGTTGTTGCAAAGCTGTGACTAACCTTTGTCTTTGCTCCTATTTAATTATCACTGAACAGACTGTGAATGTTTAGTTTATTTAAAAGAAACCGGTGGTTAAGTGGTGCACAAAAAGTAAGTGGCTTCAACTCCATCACCGTCATGTCCTGTTACTACCTGTACGGGGACTTGAGGGATTTACACAGGCCACGCCGTAAGAAATTGACTTGAATGATTAGTTTTGCACATCAGGATCAGTTTTACCAAACAGCATCACTGTGAGCCGCGATGGAACAGAAAACATGTTCATCTTCCACATCAACAAGTCCACGTCAGCAACAACAATGAAAAGCTAAAAAGGTCATTATCCGGACTGTTGTTCGACGCAAATGAAAAAGGGAACAAGTCCTAAAGACAGCGGCCTAGTTGGTAGATACTGCTCTATCTTCTCAGATAAGATGCTGCATGGATAAGAGTGTGTCACACTGTCTTATCACGATTCCAATATGTTCTTAGACCAGGTTGTGGTACAGTTTTACCTCTTCTTTAGCTTCATGATGTATAGGAGAGGACTTGGCTCACTTTAATTTTGGTGCGTTGACAAAACATTTTCATGATGTTTCTTCCTCATCTTTGTCTAAAAGTGATGTTGCGGCTCGTGTGAAGCATCCTCATTCTCAGAGTTTGCCTCCAAACATCGATTGCGTCTCGTACATCCTTACGTTGATGTGTAAAAGTGTTAAATTCAGCGAACCAAACCGTACATGCTATTCAGCGGTGAGAATTTTACTGATAAAAGTGCTGTGTTGCAATATTATGGAGGCCGCTTCAGATGTATTGTATTTCCGGCAATCCTATTTAATCCAAAAATCAACAGATGCTGATTGTTGAAACTGTTGTTTTTCCGACTAGCAGTGGCACGTATAAGATGATATTGAAATGATTCACAACCACTAGAGCACGCAGTGAAAGCACCTTCTTCTTCAGCAAAGTGTTTCTGTCTGTCTCTGTAGAGTTTGAGCAGGAGGTGGTAACGTCAGGAAGTGGCAGTAATATTCTCACAAAGTTTGGCGAAAGACCAGTTTATTATCGTAAATGTGTTCTCCATGCATGGATGAAAAAAGTGAAGATTTATTCAGTTCATTTTCAAAAAATGCCAACGAAATTCTTAGTGAACTTTGGAGAATTTGCTTTAAAATGGGATTGAAAACCTAAGCTCCGTCAAGTGTACGTATATCGATGAACAGAACAAAACCAGCAGGAGAATATAGAGAGGGTTTCAGAAATTACTGTCAAGAATTGGCCAAGTTGTGCTTAATCTTACAGGTCTGGCATTGGCCTGCTCTTCCTCAAAAACAAAATAATACAAATCTAAGTTGTGCGGCTGTGGTTTGCAAATGCAACAATGTGTGCTGCACGCTTGGGAGTGACAGCACACCAAGAGTGATGTGAGCTCAATAGTTGCCACATCAGATTTAATTTTATGTAATTTGCATAAAACACTTTTGCACATTAGCACTGATTCGACAATAACAAACAAACACACAAAACACCTCATTTGAATGTACAAACTTATCGCAAATTTAGAGTAAATGTTTTGGAAACGCCACTTACTCTTACAATAATGGTCAAACATTAAGTGTCTGGTGTGCTGTTGAGTGCCTCCAGTGGATGGATGGCTGGTGTGAGCAAGTCAGCAGTAAAGTGACTTTGATTGCTTGTCTGTCACCTGAGCCTGGGAAACAGGATCAGCTGAGATGATTCAGGTCATGCTGACCTGACAGATTTTCAGCGGTGTCAACAAGGACTGTCACTCTCTCAGACATTGAGTACATGGCCTCTTGATTTGCAGTGGGACCACAGGTTTCTCCGAAATTACACACAGGCTCAGCCTCAACCGGCACATCCACCTTTAAGGAACATCTCCACAACCCTCTCACTGGATACTTTTGGGCTTTGCAATACACATCATTATTACTGTTTGGCTGTGGCTGAAGCATCTGTCATTCGCTTCTACGCGTAGAGGCCAATTTACACTGAAATGTGGTGATGTGGTATTGCTACTCGGCACTGATTTATTGCTTCCAAAGCAATGGACCTGAATGATGTTAAGAAATACATGTTAGGTAAACTGGTATAAGTGTGAATCTAAATACATTTGGCGAAGCGCTTGATTTGGTTGATCAGTTAATTAAGGATAAACTGTGATTTAGGTGTAGCTATGCGATACACCGGCAATGCCTCTGAATTAACACGCCACACGTTTTAGCTTTTTTCACCGCCGAGGCTCCTCCCTTACACAGGCTGTTGTGGTTTGTGTTGCAAAAGTGAAAAAAACAAAACAAGGCAGAGGTAACGAGAGGTTAGACCTGTGTGTTCACCGCACTCCCTTGTTTTGTCTGAATGCAACTTTACCAGTTCACCAGCTTCACTCAAGCAATATTACATAACAGGAAGGCAGCTCAGTAATGTTAATCCTCCCTTCTATGCACCCTCGCTAAACTTGCTTGGTTTCCTCCTGGCCTCGCTGGCACTGCATCAGTAACATTCCTAGCCAGCTAACACAAGACTGTAGTGAAGCCCCGGCTTTGTTGAACACTAATAGTGCTGCCAGAGATGGGAAAAAAGAGACATGACAATAGATAGAAAGACATTGTGATTTGTCGAGTGGAAAGCGGAAAGGAACAGATTCCTTCTCCTCTGGCTCTCGTCAAATTGGCAGCTTTTGTCTTTCATCAAGCCTTTGGGAAGCAATTGCTTTGAATGCGAATGTGGCTTCCTTATCCTGCACTTTTAGAGCCGAGCATCTTTACTACTGTCAGTGGTACAAGGTGCATTACAGGGTTACAGTGAAAACCACGTTTTGTCAATGTAATGTTCAGGCCGTTGGGTAGTGAATGAAAAGGTTGAGGTTTTTTTTTTTAAATCATAGTGGCAAAGAAGCTCCTGTTTTTAGGGTTAGTGTTAGGGTTAGTATGTGTTCTGCAGTAATAAACAGATTCAGGATCGACAATTACCAGGTATGTTGTCAACAGGGAACAAAATCAGTATTGCTTAATAAAGTAGTCACTTTTAATTCAGTCGTGTTCTCAGAATGATTGCACAGTGTAACTTTCAACTCCTCCAAAAAAGGACACAATCAACCAGCTTAGGTTCACAGACTCAGAGTCTAAGACACTTCTCTTTGTGAACGGTTACTTCTGTTCATGTGGTTTGACGAAACCAAAAACCAAGTTTCTGTCTTTTCTGGGATAACAAACAGCATGGCATGATTTTGCATAAGATGCTCTGAAGCTTTCGACGACCTAGGCCAAAGCAAATCGATCATGAAATTCATAGCCAGCACTTTTAATAATCAATTGTTATTGATTTTATCGATTGATTGTTGCGGACCTCGTTCCTTTAAGAATGGCCGCTAAGAGAGAGAACTTCCTAACACCCTTCTTATGACGGTCTTTCCATCGTTCTTTAAGAAGCTTTTTCGAGGAGCTGTCCACCACCGCAGTCCTTGAACTCAGTTGTACAACCTACACGGTTGTAGGGGGCGCCGTTTTGGTACCTCAATCCCCCAGGGTCCAAACGAGACGAGGCGAGTTTAGTGGTGACGTAGCGACGAGCAGGGCACTGGATTGGCTCAGTGTTTTCGTCGATTTTCCCTGTCGGAGCGGACATCGACGCCAACTCCTTCGACACGAAACTTCCGTGTTCGCGAGTGTGTTCAACCATATTCGCGAAAACGCCGAGCGGGAAATGGCGAAGCGCTCGGAACAAACCGAGTTGCTCCTGCGTGAGGCGCGTTAAGTTCGGGAATCCGAGGAGTCTCGAGACGAGAGGAAATACGGATTCGTCGAGAGGGCGTGGCTCTTCGCCGCGAGGAAGCCTCGAACACTGCGGCATAAAGTCGTCCGTGGCTCGCGAGGGCAGCTATTTCAAATAAGGAGGCGTGTTTACTGTCTGTTTGTGTTTCAATAAATGCTATTTCCCGTTGTATCTGTCTCGTGTTTACTTTTGGTGAAAATATAAAGGTTGAACTACACCTTTAGGCCCTGCGATGAACTGGCGACTTGTCCAGGGTGTCACCCTGCCTTCGCCCTAAGACAGCTGGGAGGGGCTCCAGCAGACCCCCGTGACCCTGAATAGGAATAAGCGGGTATAGAAGATGAATGAATGAACTACACCTTTACTCTCCCAGAAAACGAAACAATAAATTTTAAATGTTGCCTGCATAAATGATCAACTGTGACTTTCAGTGAGGAAAACTGTTCTTTCTTTAACAGAGAAGCAACCACAGACCGAGCAGCAGGTATGAAAACAACCTCTACTTTGTCCATCGCTGCGCTGTTGTGTATCGCACAGAAATAATGCCGTCGAAAACATTGTCCCGCTTTACCGCGTCGACTCCGCCCACGGTGTCGTGATCCGGGGGCCAATGAGAACACAATCGAACCGTGGCGAGGCGAGGCGCGGTGAGGCTATGAGAACACGCCCTAACTCCCTGTAATCACACATGTAGGTAGTAGTAGGTTACGGCCCAGGAGGATGGGTCTCATGGCTGTCATGCTCAATGACACTGCTGCCTTGCTCAGTCCGCTGCTGTCCCCGACTACCTCTAGGAAGTTCCCCACTGCTTAAAAACGCAGCACAGCCAATAACTGGATCTCCGGGTTCAGGACAAAATTGCGCCGGGTTGACCTACAGATATGTGAAGACACCAAATTGATGAGGCGTTGCGCCTCAGCATGGGGCAGCCGATAGCAATTTGAACTGCCTAAAAGTATGCTTTTCCCTACAAAAGTTTGATTAAGAAAGGCTCACATATTATGACAGGTACATCCATTCACTGGCAGCATACCATATAGAATGTGTCCTGCTCTCCCCACGGTGCTGACGTCACATTCAGGCGAAGCTATTTTGTCCTCAAACCTCCATCACAGTTCATTCCTCAGCCTCGACTCGGCTCTGCTCTCAATCTAATGGCGGTGACATCAAAGCAGGAGCGGCCCTGCCACAGCCAGTACCCAGCGCTGGGCCAGTTACAAATGCCATTTCTGAGATACTATAAATTCCTCTTTGGTAAAAAAGGACAGAGCTCAGTTTTTTTTTTTTTTTTTTTTTTGCCTTAACAACCGCCGCAAAAATGGAGGAAATGTTTGAAATGAGCAAAACGCATCTTCATAAATAATGTTCCAGATGTCTTTTTTTGTTACTCTGTAGCACAATGATCACAAGGCGAACTGTATATATAAGCAAAACACAAACGGGATTTTTCGACTCTATCAGTGAACAACAGTCTGGACAGGGTGGACAGGGTCAACTAATCCCAGTGAGCGATCAGACCCAGCTAATAGGATTTGAACAGGAGGGAGGGGAATAACCTGACTAATGGAAACCTTTGCTTAAAAAAAACAAAAAAAAAAACATATATATATATTTCTCCACACTGACTTCTTTTCTTTTTACGCTGTCACCCATAATTCACTCAACCCCTCCTGAAGTATCTTTTTTGAGTACTTTTACCGATAAAATGTCGTCATTTATCAGCCTGTGAGGGTTGAATGACTAGGAAGTCTTTTCCCCAAGTCCGTCATTCACTCCATTAGTGCATTGAAATGAAGCAATGCCATTGACGATGCCTTTTTTTTCTTTACTCCTGTGAATGAGGTTGACAACTGTGAGGTATTTCTTCATGTCATCTATAACTTGGATAGATGAAATCAGCTACATGACAGCTGTTAATAGTCAAGCCATTCAGCAATGACAGGCCTCTTTCACATGAAAGGCACAACCACTCGTGACTTGATGACGGCACTGAACATTGTGAGTGCTTCAATTGTGAGCGATACCTTTTGATCTAGCGCAGCTTCATTTTGGTCCAACCACATTTCTGCGGTAAGACAACAGAGGCTAGTCGCTAAAAAAATCTACCTACAACTGTCCTGGAGTGTGGAAGAGTTGCTCCGCCTCACCCAGAAGTGGAGCAGACCTACGGAGGAGCGGCTGTGAGTGAAATGCCATGCTGCAGGAGGGTATGAAAAATTAAATCCATCCTCTCAGGGGGCAAAACAGTTTCGCACAGTGGAGATCCATAAGTGGCAGCAACATTAGCTCATGATTGATTCATTCTCTGGAGATGGGAGGAGGCACACCCGACTGAGCTGCCTCTGTCCTCTGTGCTTCCGTCACGTCCTCGCACCACCCTTGTCACACACAGACGCACGCTGTCGTGGAAGATGGGCTTTTAAAGCCCTCTCTGTTTGCAAAGCACAGACAGGGTCCCCTTTAATTTCCCTTGGCTTTACATCCTCTTTCAGGTGGAAATTGTATTTCTCTCTCTCCCCTTTCTGTCCTCTCTGCTCCTTATACAGATCACATACAAGTGCACGCACGTACACGCATGCACACACACACACACACACGCAAAGACTGACGAGTTAGACGCAGTACAGTAGGTCAAGGGAGGCATCAGAGACGCTTCCACTGTCACCAAGGTGGACATTCACTGTAAAAGGGTTTTAATGGATCCCATCCAAATGAAATATTCAATGCATTTTTCAAATGAATAATTTTTTCAAAAGAGGCCGTATTTAAATAGTTCAAGAACATCTAAATGATGCAATTCTGGCTGTGACACGGCATCAGTAAGAGGCTGAGAGAAGTGGAGGTGTCTTGAAATGAGATGTTTGATGTTTGGCTAAAAAAAAAGAGGAGACTTTCAGTAGTGAAGGAAGTTCGTGGTGGTTATACTTTCAACAAGGCAGCTGAGCTCATCTGCGTTTTTATAATGTATTATCAATGTGCTGCTGAATTAAACTTTAATTTAAACATTTCCTCATAGATTTTATCAGGCCTGAAGACTTTATTGATGAAATTATTGATGACTTGGATATTTTGCCACATTTTCAGTCGAAAACCAACCCCTTCACCTCTTTTCAACTGTGACTGGTAATAAGAGATAATGTGGGAACTATAAAGAAGTATTCCCTTTGTTTGTAGGCATGAATCCCATGACATTACCAAGAATGACACTGCCTTTGTGTCACTCAAGCAGTAAACCCTTCTTTACAGCCACCATCTCCATGTTGACTGGCTTCTGCTGCAATGAAAGCAATGGAAAAAAGATGAGAATAATGAATTTATTCTTATTATTATTGTTTTTAAGAATTCAAATGCTTCCTCAACAAAACTAATGGGATGTAGTTTTAAAACTGTATTTTATCTATAAATATACTCATCGGCCTCATTTCTTAGGTACCCAGCAATACCAAAGTGTACCAAATAAAGTGGCCAGTGAGAAGGTCTACATATCTGTGAAGACAGAACACTGTGGTCCACTGATCTGAGTACTGTCAAGTGACAAAGCAATATCCAATCAGGGCTGCATGCAGATCAGTTGTGTTTTTCCTTAAATGGCAAGTAAATAAATAAGTAAATGAATTTAGAAAAGCCACCAGCCTGACGGACGCTTGTTTGGAGGTTTCACCCAGATCAGCAGGCGCGTGTCTACCGTCGTTCATAGTGACAAGTGAATCAGTCCTAGTTTTTGCGTGTTATCTCTGATCAGTGGCCAACATTCACCTGGGCTTGTTTATTACCTTTGCTGTTTCGCTTTCAACAGGTTTTACGATAAGTCTGGCCAGCTGAAGCCTCTGGGAACAAGTTTAGTTGGCTCTGAGAATATAGGCAAGGGACATAACCTGTGGTGTTTGCAATCATTTAAAGTTAAGGCAAAGATGACATCGCTCTAATAGTCAGTGTTGGTGGTGGGTGGAGGCGTTCAAATTCTATTAAATTCTATTATTCTATGAGTTAAAATGACAGTTTACTTTTCAGAGAGGACTTTCATTTTGTGCATCTCAGTCATTGTCACTCATGAGTGAAAGATGAACGTCCGCTTTATTCATGTCAGTCAGGGAGTGTGTCTAACCTCCGCCACACCCTTTGCATTGCATCCAACCCCAATATGGTCGTGTTGTCCCGTTGCCGGTTGGGAAGAGTGCAGGTAGCTGCAGTGCAGTCTGACCTGTTTCTGTCACCTGTTCGCCATTGTTCATTGCTGAGCTCTTTGGCCTCAGTTGTGAAACAGCCTGGTTATCTCAGTCAAGTCAATTAGTTTCACTTCTGTGAATGTTCCATAATCAGGGCAGAAAAAAAGTAGGTCAACTTTGCCTCTGAACATTCGTCACTTCGGTCAGTCACCTAATTTCTAATTTGTGAGTCTGGTGCATTTTACAATGTTCAGAGTCGGTAATAAAAACAAATAACCAAATAACCAAAAAACAAAACAAAACAAAAAAAGACCCCAAACTTTGAAAATGTCATTTTTTCGCTTTAATGTTTCATGCAAAACGTAGAAGCTCTTTATTTGTGCAGTTTAGAATGTTTGAAATTGGTCATTTAAAAGAATACACCTGGTAGTGATCAGGGTTTAATAGCATGTCCATTTTCAAAGAGGGTAAAACAAAAGATAATTGTCTCATTTATTTTCACTATTATTACAATTTGTGTGTATATTATTTTTTTGTTGGTAGTCAGTCGCCATCCAAAGAAAAGAGCAACAAATACAACAGAAAAGTGCCATGCACACTTATTTTAACTTTCCTGACACTATTTTGACCCACAAATGCACACATGCATGTTCCATATTTCCCTCGAAATTTGATTGGCCTGGCCACTGACGCAACCTTTGAAGAATTTGTATTTCTTGGCAACATCAACATTTGACATGTATTCAGGAGTGTCTCGTATAGCTGGACCAACGGCTCAGGACATAGAACAGTGTTTCTCAACTGGTGGGTTGCGACCCAAAAGTGGGGTCTCCCTCTCAGGGATTTTAAAACCTATATGTTTACAGAGAAAATGTTGGACACACAATTCAGCTCAGTAAATTCAATAATTGATTTACTAGACGTGATGGAATGTGGGATGTCCCATCCGTGTCTCTGTTGTTGTTCCCTCGGGAAGAAACTACTAAAATTGGGGGCTACTAAATAGCTAATTTGGCTAATGTGTGCATGGTAAGGTACTGAGCGTCTGCATTAGAGGGTGACAGACATAACAGTGCCGGGAGGACAGTTTTGCTTGAGCTCTCCTCTAAAAGCTGCTTGGGCTCTGGTCTGCCTTTGTTTTGGCACCGCTGGCATCTCCATAGTAACAGCCAGAGAGTCGCGACACTGTCTGCACACAGCGCGGCATGAAGAAAAAAAAAAAAAAAATAGGAGTGGGAACACGTGGTGCTCTCCAGTCAAGAATGTGCAGGTACATGATATAGATTTTGCTTTCAGCATTCCCAACTATTGCCAGTTAATTAAATGGCAAGCGAGTGAGAAGTGGTTATTTTGTCTGAAGCAAAGCTTTGGCTCTGTGTGTACACACACAGAGGCTAGGCACTCGGCTAGGCAAAGTGATGGTGAAGAGGAGGAGGGGCTTAAAATGCCAGCGGTTATCTCACGGGCTGCCTTGTTATAATAAGCCAGCGTTGAATGGGCTGAATTAGCAGCGGCCGTCCGGAGCTGAAAGAATTAGGGTGAGTCAGCCGCTTTACTGCGCGCACAGCTATTCTTTCATTCCTCCCCGTCTCTGGACTGCTGCGTCCCCTTTTGTGCGCTCAAACTGAAACATTCAGAGTCTTTCCAACACCAGTGTATCTGTTGATTCCCGCGCGTCCCATAAATGATCTGTAAAGAAACAGTGTCTTCCATTCTCAGAAATAGACCTAGTGATAAATTATTGTTTGCTTCTTTCAGTTGCGACGGTTTTAAGAGTTGAAGTTAAATCAGCGTTTTTAAAATTACACCTGACAAAGAGGAATGTCTGAGTGTCATCATCATTTGCTATAAGAAAAATGTTTTTCTCCAAAAAGTGCAGAAGCTGTGCTTCATTTCATCCTGAGGACCTTTTTACCCCAGACCAGGATGCTGCTGTGATTAATGGTCTTTTGCACTTCTATATAGATCATGCAAATAAGGCCCCATCAGCATAAGTAGTGGATACTTAGTGGATACTTGTACATAGAGTATATGTATGTATGTTTGTATACATACATACATACACTAATGTGTGTGTGTATATATATGTATATATATATATATATATATATATATATATATATATATATATATATATATATATATATATATATATACATATATATATATGTATATATATGTATGTACGTATATACTGTATATAATCTCCTCCTAACAACTGTAGCCCTTCACATCTTCCATCCCATCTTTACATTACTTCTTAATTTTCGATATATTTTATTCATCTGTCCTTTAACTTATGCCTTGCTCCAACTCTCTGCTTTAATCCCGTTTGCACTGTTTAGCTGAGACTGCAGACATAATTGTACTTTAAATGCTTCAAATCTAGAAAGCGAGGAGAAGCAAACAAAGCTCCAGTCCTCAGGTGACATTGCCACTCAGCAATGCAAGCATAGAACACGCACACACACACACACACACACACTCACTCACACACACACACACACACACACACACACGCCGAGATGGCTGAACTGCAGCTGTGGCAGGTGAGCTCCAGACTCTCCTGAAACAGCCAACAGCTATTTCAGTGCTGGCTCACCTAATCCACACACGCAGTTGGAGATGTCGTTGCTTCCTGCAGGAGACCGCAAAAACATCAGGCGAAAAACAGCACCGGCAGAACCAGCAGCCCAGACGACGGCGGCACAGTTCATACACAGCCACACAATTACACAAGGACATGCAAAAGGACAGATAAGCTTGTTAGGAGAAACTCTGCAAACCACCAACACAGGATCCTTCTGAAAGGAACATTGGAGCAGGAAAGCAGAGCACAGCCTGCAGGCATCATCGTCTTGGTGGAGTAACCAATTAGATGACGAGAAGAAATAAAGTCAATTGATGTATAGGGTTTTTAATTGTCACAGTTTTTATTTATTTATTTTTTTGAACAATTCAACTGTATCTCTCTTTTCTGACTGAGAAAATGCAACTCGTGCGTTATTTTTCATCAAGGTGGCGCTACTACCACTCTCTGTCTTAATCACAACAATATAACAATATCACAATATTGGCACACTACATGACTGGAACTGCGTGAAGAGATCACACCATCTCTGTTTAACTTTCATCGACATTATGGCACGTTTGTTTTATTCCCCGTATGGCACTGCAGAAGAGCCAAAGCATTAAGGCTACGGTCATTTGTCAGGTTAAATGGTTATAATTTGGTAATTTAAAGGTCCAGTGTGTAATATTTGGCTTATTTATGATTTTTATATTGGTAAAAACTTAAAATACTGCCCATAAAAAGAAACAGTACAGCAAAACAAAAGTGTACAATTGCAGATCAATAAAAGTAATTTGGTTTTCCTACCCTTAGAATGGTTCACATATATATATATACATATATATAAGAATATCCTGTACATCTAGCGAGGGTCTTGCTCCCAGTTAGTTGCCATCTTGCACTGCCTCATTTCTCAGGAAGAGTGGTGTGGACAATCCAACCCACTGGATATCGTATTTCGTAACTAGGGTGACCGCATGCGTCTTCAAATAAACCAGTGAAGAAGAAGGTGGACAAGGTATCCAGGTTTGGGTGCGCAGGCCACCGTAGCTCACTGGCAAGTTCAGGAGGGGGAGAGAGAGTGAAAGACGCTGCAGTCTAAAATGTAACCACTTGATTTTGCTGTTTTTTTCTTCAAAAGCTCCAACTAGTCCACACTTTAACCTTGAAAAGAAAAATATGTCTGTGAGCGCGAACCTTAGGTCATGTGACCTGAGGTTGCAGCAAACGCTTATGACTGACAAAGATTTTTTTTATTTGAATAAAGTTGTGCTCTTTACACATTTTTACAAATATTCAAACGATGTTGGAGATGTTCCAGTTTTTACACCATTTCACTGTGGACCTTCATGCGACCTTCACTTGCTCTGCTGGACACAGCTGGACAGCTAAAACAGGCGAAGATGACAATAGATTTTTTTTTTCCCCCATCAAATATCAATCAAATAACATTGTGCAGAGGACAAATTAAGGTAAAGAGGTAATTTTTTTTGTATTTTGGTCAGGCCTTCGGAGCAACAAAGACAGCAAAATGTCTCCTTTTACTCCCTTTTCTCCTTGAATAGATTATAATCAGTTTCCTTGAATCTCAATTTGCTTGCGTGGTTATTTTGGCAGAAATAAAGTATAATTTTGTTGCTGCGCGTGAGTCATTAGGAAAGTGTGTGTATGTGTGTAAATGAGTGCTGAGTGATGACATTCATTGGCACAAGGACATTTTAGATAGCCTTTTACAACTTTTTCATTCAATCTTCGGTGCCATTTTTAGACAAGATAGAAGCTTGTGT
>CM020501.1:32896992-33146992 GCA_009823395.1 Thamnaconus septentrionalis | reverse complement strand
CAGAGCAGATGGGATCATAATGTCTGCCTGTTTCGTTAGTACAGGAAGCGGATTGGTTATAGGATCCAATGGAAATGAAATGTATAGACTGATTGAAAAAGTTGGATGTGCCAGACTTCATTTGAGATGTGAGCAATTCTGTTGCTGCACAAAGTTAAACGTCCGGTGTGTAATATTTGATGTGATTTGTTATTTTTATATTGGTAAAAAAGTAATGTACTGACCATAAATACATTGAAAAAGTGTATGGCAGTATAATAAAAGTAATTTGGTTTTCCTACCTAGAACGCTTTTCGTATACATATGTAAAAATATACATATAGTAAGAGTCTTGTCCACAGTTAAGCTGCCATCTTGCACCACCATATTCCTAAGGAAGCCTGGTGTGGACAATCCAGGCCGCATGACAACGCGTTTCCTAATTAGGGTGAACTCTCGCGTCTTTAAATAAACCAACGAAGAAGAAGGTGGACGAGATATCCAAGTTTGGGTGTGCAGGCCCCCGTAGTTCACTGGCAAGCTCAGGGAAGGGGAGGAGAGTGAAAAACGCTGCAATCTAAAATGTAACCACTTGATGGTGCTGTTTCTTCTTAAAACTCTCTGAATATTACACACATAATCCTCAGGTTAATGGTGCTAAAAAAAAAAGAAAAAAAAAAAAGGCAAATATAGACTGACTGTAAATATTTAAATTAAAAAAATATGTCTGCACACCTCCAAGTGCAACCGGTGGTTGGCTGGAGAAAATAGAAATTGACGTCACTTCTAACTACCCCCGCTGCATCACTTGGTCCCCAAGTGCCGACGAATCCCTTTTCCAATCTCTTTAGCTCACACAGCCTCTTCAGGCCGTCCATTACAGGTGGTGAGCTGCTGAGGTTTTTGCTCTGTGCCAGAGACGCCTCCTTTCATCCTGTTTGCACCCTCGCTCGCTAATATCCCAGCACAATGGCGCTCTTATCTCGCCGTAAGGCCGTGTCGAGATGGATGGGCTCCCCCCTCTTAGACCTTGTCCAGATGTAGAGATGTGAAGTGAACTCGCTGCCTGTGGCTGCAAGCTCTCACCCTCCTGAGCTCTCCGACGTGGCAAACATAAAGGCTACATATTTATTTTTTTTTATCTCAAAGAAAATTTGTCTTTTTGCTGTGAAATCCAAAGGTCAGCTGTGATGTATTGTTTTTTTGGAATTGGACACGGTGCTACGCCAGCTCTGCTTGCTCTTTTTTTTTTGTTTTTTTTTTCATTTTGTCATTTTAGTTTCAGAAAGGAGCAGCGTTGAAGATTTTAAAACGGGGGCCTAAAAGAGCGCACGTGTTTTCAGCACACTTTATAAACTTCATTGCGAGCAGAAAGGAAAGACGCTTCAAAGTCGCATCGCCTTTATTATTCTTTTTTTTTTTTTTCCAAGGCACGACGTGAGCTCAGTACTGGCTGTATCGTACCCACCTGAGCAGGTTGTGACACATGACTTCAACTGTCTGACTGGACCGTATTCAATATTTCAGCCTCTCGTGACAGTTCGCTCTTGACTTGTAATAAGAATAAAAGATCATAGGTACAGGACACATTGGAACTATTCTTTCCCGCTTCTTCTTTTTCTGTCATCAGCACTTGATAAACAAATAAAAAAGAACCAAAAAAAAAAAACAGTTTGCGTGATTTGAGCTGAACTGAGGGTTCCAGCTTCACCGGAATTCCCCACCAACGTTGCATCAACAATGCGCGATGAAGATTCAGCAGTCACGGCCGCTCGGCTTCCACAAGTGAGGCCTGTCCATCTTTTATTCATCAACTTTGGCTCTTTTATCCGTGTGTGTTATCTTTGAAGTGTCCCTGTCCTCCTGCCGCGCCTCCCGCCGCCTGCACATCACAGACGTTGATGAGTTTTTTGTTTTTTTTTCTCATCCCGAGGCGAGGGACGGTTGACATCTTCAACAACTCCAGGACTGCAGTCAGACTTCCCTCGTCCCAGGAATAAACAGCCGCTTGTGAACGGCGGTGTATTTTATTGAAGAAACAAAAATTGTTGATTTACCCCTGTGGTGCCGCTGTGAAAGCTCACTCTTCAAACTAAAAGGCTCTTCTCGCCTGGATTTGCTCTCTAAACACTGCAGGCAGAGGGCAAAGCGGGTTAAGTCATTTGTCTGTGTTCCATTCTGTCCGTGTCTGCAGTGAAGTCGGGGGAAAACTACTAATGACAGGCAGCAGCTGCAGGCGCTGAAAATAAAACGTGGATGTTGTGTGTGTGTGTGTGTGTGTGTGTGTGTGTTTTTTTTTTTTCTGTGTGAAAAGAAAGATTTGCATTATCTCTTCCTGCACACATCTCATCTCAGAAGCCTGAAACAAATTGGGCATACAGAGCATGAATATGAGACGCGCTTCTCGCCCGCAGCCATTCTTTTTTGTACTTCTGTTTTTTTTTTTCCCCCTCTGAAAAACTTAATTAATTCTAAATATAATGCCGCGCAAACCGTGTTTGAATCTTTTTGTGCATCTGCCAACATAAAACTCACTGGAATTAAAGCAAACGTGAATCCGAAAGGAAGTCAACTAGGCATGTCCTCACTGTGTGTGTGTGTGTGTGTGTGTGTGTGTGTGTGTGTGTGTGTGTGTGTGTCCGCTTGATTGTGTTGCAGGGATCGAGTTCGGCGGAACATCCTTCCAGTCCCAGTTCAGCTGGCGCGCAGCAGCCCAGAGATCGACACAGTTTTGTGCAGGAGCATTTTCAGGCCCAGTACAGGTGAGAACCATTGCGGCTCAAGCTACTCCACTCTTCTTCCGCCTGCTGTTTAAAGGCGTCATGCTGTTAAGTTACTTTACTCTGGATTCAGTGCATTTCTATATTCTCCCTGTCATGGCAACGTGGGTTTTTTGACAGCAGAAACAAAGTTGAGCTTTGATCAACACTTTTTAAATAAACTAGGGCTACATGCCATCATTGTGACAGTAAACCAATTTAAACCCTTGCTGGGATTTAAAATGCCGTCAAGTTTGGTGTAAATAATTTGATGAACAATGATAGAAACAGTTAGAACAGTTGAAAAAAAAAATCCCCAAGTGTTGTTTTACTATCTATCGGCAATCATGAATGTTTCTTGTCCAACAAAATCACTTAGGAGGAAGCGTTTTATAATAGGTGATGATAGACGGATTACCTGGTACTGTACGAAAGGGAATGAGATGATTTCTTTCCTCAGAATTGGGAACAAATTGCATAAAATGAGCAAATGTCCTCAGACCAATTTTATATGGTATGCACACAAGGCAATAATGAGTCAGAGTTATTTTAATGGTCCAACCACTCAAAGTCTAAATCTCCAGATTTTGTACTTCAGCTTTCTGCCGGTCATGGAACCTCTGCGTGCTGGTTGACTGTTTGACTTTTTTTTTTTTTTTCTGTGCACACAGCAGCCAAACATTGCTTTACCTTCGTCTTCAGTCTTTGTTTTCAACAATTTCATTTTTTATCTCCTTTGTTTTCTCCTGCTTTGGCTCAACTTATGTCTTGATTCCAAGTAGTCATTGAGACACAGGTGAGCGACACACATGATGCACAGGCTCAGGCCAGCGAGGTGAGGGGTGCGTGCCAAACTGAGGGATGACTTGTAAATACCGGTGGAGTGTTGCTCAGACACTCTGTGTGAAAGTAATGGGAAATGCAGAGGATCTTTGTTTGAATGCATGAATCATATATTCTGATGTTACACTTAACAACTCAGCCGATGCGTGAAATTACTTTTGCGATACTTGCATCAAATCCGTGGACAAACTTGACAGACTGGTTGGTTCTGACCTTTGTGGATGGAAACAAATGTTCCCAGCGAACACGAGGCCCGTCCAATGAGAAAACAAAAGAAGAGGTGGAGCCGTTGGAAAAAGGAGAAGGCAACACGGTCGTGTATCAGCCTGTTTGTCTCTCTTGCTCTGCTTCTTTCTTCTAGCCTTTTTCTGTGGAGCCTTAAAACGGGGAGTTGGAGCATTAATGGTGGGAGGGTGGGACAGACGCAATAGCATTAAACTCCCTGGCCACTCTAGCGTTCGACCAACAGGTTTACACAAACGGGGCAGGAAAGGTAGACGAGTGATGTGTAGACGCCAGGAGCGACTGAGTTGGGAACGTTCATGTGATGCTTTTTGAGCTTCTGACCTTTCATCTGGTCTCTCGTCCTGAGCAGGTAAAGCAAGCTCAATTCATTCATTTGTCTTTAAAGAATCGGTGTTGGTGGAACAGAGGTCATTTCTCTGAGTAATAGGATCTTGCTCTGAGGCTGTCAATCAGACACGGGATTGGAGGTCCTGACTGATGGACTGTACACTGTGAAGCAAAGATTAGCACAGATGAGTCATGAGAAGATGCTGTATAGTTCGTGGATGAATCAGGCCGTTCTCGCCTTTCTTCGAGAAGACGGAGGGAATGGCCTTGTCTTGGATGATTCCTACCCTGCAGTTTTTTTTTGCTGCTGCGTCAGGACGTCCCGCTGTTGACCTCCATCTGCAGAAAGAACTGATCCTCTTCCAAAAGTTTGCCAGGAAAGGTGCCAGGCTGCAGCAGCTACTTCCTGTATGAAACATGGCAATCAGTTGGAACAAACGACTTTTTCTCTGGGTCGGGGGGGAAAACTGATCATCAGAAGCCATGTTAATGATGCTCAGTCGGAGAACAGAGAGTTGGTTTGTCTTCAGCTTGCTGACGCTTCTCTAAAACAAAGCAACTGGTGAAGCTATGTGTCCAATTGTCTTTCTGGCCTGCTTGGAGATCCTCAAATTAGGAATTTTAAACATAAATGGGACGATTTATAAATTTTATGTAAATTGTCCCAGATTTGCTATGAATCGCGTTTCAGTTCACAGTCGTCCTGTCAGCCGTTTTAAAGGAGTTTCTTTTTGTATTGCGGCCTATGGGAAAAATGCTTTTTGGGGCCCATGGGATTTTTTTTTTTTGCTGCAGTACCTCGAGTCGCCACTGGGGAAAAAAAAAATCAGCGCGCTGTCATATTGCCAGTGGGTGTACAGCACATTACAAGCACTGAGGTTCTCAATAGAACGTCATTGTGGACCAGGGCTCAAGATGGATTGATTTACTGGCGCCAGGGTCACCTCCACACGGTGACCGGAGGTGTTGCTGTCCTGTCCTGCAGGGTGAGCACAGTATTGACCTACACTGTGAAGGTTAAAGAGCCACTTGTTGGTGAATCATGTTCCTTATTGGCAGAGCGGTGAGAGGGGGAAACACTCCCATTGTGTTCTTGCCGTGCACTGTCCCACATCGTGACCTTGATCTGAACGTCATCTGTCTGAGTCGCCGCTGGGCCAGCTCGCTCAATTTCTTTGTTTTGTCCTCCTCCTTGTTCTCCTAGGAGTGCGCGCACACACACACAGTCAGTACAAAGACAGACTCACACACACGTCGACTCACGCAGGTGTTTATAATAGAATAAAAAAGATTTATTCCCAAAGGGCAGTTCAGTTTCTGCGGCCCTCCGGCTGCACATGTATGCTCATTCTCCAATCATCGTCATCACCAGTCGATCATCATCGGTGGGGATTATTGCAATGCAGCGAGTGGACGTGCAAATGAGAAAAAACAAAACGAAAACCAAGATAAAAAAGACCAGGATTTGATCAATGAATAGATTAAGTGCCTGATAATATTGCGTTTAGCGGATCTTATCTTGGTAGGTAAAATGTTCAGTGATATTAGAGTGATGATGTGAAACTGAAAAGAGACATGTTCCACATGCTGATTCACACTTTGGCCTAAGATAACTGAACTTCCAGCTAGTTTCTTTTTTCTTTTCTTTTCGAGCTGTTTTTGCTTCATGACTCATTTTGAATAAAAAAATATGTGTATGACTTCAAGGAGATGTCGAGAGTTAAAGGAGAAAACAGCCTCTTCTGCTTGGCTCTGTTCGTGTATGAGTCCTCTGGGGAGAAATAAACAGCAGGAAAAAGCCAATATGAATTCCTGTTAAGCTTAACTTTTTTTGTTGTTGCTATTTTTGTGATTCTTTGTGCTGCGATCTGCAGGCCAAAAACTGGTGGGAAACATCAATTTATTGTGCTGGTGTTCAACACTCTGGGTCGAGGATCTCGGCAGCGACATAACACTGGCACAACTGGAAGCGACGTTTCATGACGTGTGTGTGCGTCTCTTCCCATTTAAAGCAACATCTGAAATCTCGCTTATTGATCGTGCAGAGCTCCAATCCAAAGAGTTTTTTTTTTTTTAAATCTCTTTAGTGTCGAATAAGAAAAAAACACAACAAGCTGCGCTGAAAACCAAGCAAACAAACTGGTGCAAGGTGGCTGCAGCGCTAGTTTTAGCAGACCTGTGTGGTATTATATGCTTTTGCTTGATTACCAACTGACTTTGGCAAATATTAAGTTTACAACCGCGGTTTATTGCAGCTCAGCAAAACAGGGCAGTTACACACATCTGATGTCGCCAGTAGGGAGCCTCGAGTTGTGGCTGCCTGGCCCATGTAAATAAAGATTATGTATTTACTCATGAGCGATGCCCTCTGGAAATTTGTTCAGTTTCCCCAAGACAAATGTGTGAATTAAATCCGGTGGATTAAGAAATCACAGAGGAACCCAAGTGAGCACTAAGTGTTTTTATAATGACGTTTAATTACAAAACATAGCTGAATGGATTGGCTACAGTACAGCAGTCCCGGGAGAAGATAGCAAAGGAATCCAGTGTAGCCGAGCGGAGAGAGGGCTCGGAGGAAACAGGCGTGCGAGGCAGGCAGGTCCATATGAGGAGACAGAAACAGACCAATCAACAAGCTGGATGATTGAGAGAATAAAGGACCGACTTCTTCTAAAGAATACCATGCGCGGCAATGGTAATGATCTGACAATGACCAGCGAGTCATTGTCCCAGTGCGATGACCCAATGCAGGAGGAGGGTCAGGGCTGGGTACAGAACCTCAGTAGAGGTGTAGCACGGTCTGAAATGCTCCAACCCTGTCGAGCAGCTAAAAATATTCCACCATCGGTACGAAAAACTCCGGTATCCAGAAAAGTAATTCTTCTAAATCTGAAGTCGTTGGTGATTGGCTTTCCCATTATAGACTTAAGACTGTTGCAAACTTTGTTTTAGAGTTAGAGAGAAACCCATGACTTATTTTATTATCCTATTTATTTACTTTGTGTATTGCATTTATTCATAGCATTGCTATATTTTATTTCAATTTTCGTTCTATAATGCAGTGGAAGGAGCTGCCCTCCCAATTTCTCTGTGTGCACGGTCAAACAATGACGATAAAGGCTTTGACTTGACTTGAAGACATCTGGTACCAAAAAAAAAAAACTATCCAGAATGGAAAGCATGGTATGAAATGCTAGCTAGCCATAGTGTAGGCCAGGAACCATGAGACGGACAGAGCATCAGGGCCGTGGTGGAACTGTCCCTCCACATTCCCTGTTCTTCACCTTCTCAGTCATCCACCATCACTTCATTCTCAATCATCTCCTCTTGACTCCTCTTTCTGGACAATGTTGACATTTCTCCACTCCGGCCTCTGTACACCTTTTATTTAACTTCATTGCAATCCAGCCGTGTCTTTTGTGGCCACCACTTGGCCGCTCCCTTCTCCTTCTTCTTCCTGAATCTTTTTATATCTCCCAGAGACGGCCCTCAGAGGCGTTGCGCGAGCGGGGTTGTCTGATCTGAATAAATGTTTGCCATTAGAGTCAGGGCTGTCTTGTGGTTTGGGCTGCCAAAGTGGGAGTCGGCGCGCGAGTCAGCCCGCTGCGATGCACGTTTAAATGAGTCTTTGTCAAAGGCTGAACCCCCTCCTCCCCATTTCTGTTTGTCAGTCTGAGTTTGTGGCATCTATTTTTAATGGCCTGGGAGATGAAAGGAAAAGCCACACAACGCAGCCTCTGCCCCTGTCGGAAGTGACATTGAGGACAGCCGAGAGTCGTTGCTGTTTTCCTATGGCGGTGGCCCTTATTTGGATGGAAATTCACCGCGATTGCGTTGGAGCGAGAGTGCAGTTCCGACCAAAAAGACGTCGCACAAAAAACCCAGTCGTAGGTTTCTGCTGCTTTCGACTCAGTGAAAGCTGTAAAATATATTTATGCAATTTATTTATTTTATTTCAGCAAGACATAAAGATGTAATGTTTCCTGGAGAAAAATCCTTTCAAGAGGTGCCTAGCGACAAGGACCAATGATATTTATTAGCCAGAATCACACTTTTTTTCTTTTTTCTTTAGTTTTTTTTACCAGTCGTACATTTCCATGCCTTCTTTCTTCTACTTCTCCAGAAGAAAGTGCAACCTTTCTCTTATATTCAGAGATGCTTGGCAGTTGCTCTGCTTTTCCCTGAGATAAGTGCTCTCGCTGGGGTGATTTTGCACCGAACGTTCAGAGGACACGGTCGTCCTGACCCGACACAGCGGCAAAGGCGAAGCCTCCACCTCAGTCTCGTGTTGATTCTTCAGCCATGTGGACGAGGAGGTGACTGTCCACCCACTCTTCTTCAGTGCCACACTCTGAATTGAGTGATTGAGCTTTCAAGAGGAAGACTTCAAATCAACACAGGCCTGCAATAAGCCATTAATGACACTGGAGGGTGAAAACCCAAATTCTCTATGTGACCCAGAAGATGGAGTGTTTGTTGCAAACCAATGACTGGTAATCTCTTGCTTTAAAATCTACTCCATGCGGAAAAATCTGGGAAACAAGCGTGTACGTTTCTGTGAATATTAACCCTTTAAGCGCCATCATTTTTTCAAGAAAATATTCAATTTTGTTATCCAGATTTCAAATGGCTGTGCCTTGAAATTGGTTAGAGATAAAGCCAGACTGTAATTGAGAAAAATCTTCAGTAAACCCAAACTTTTTGTTTGTTTGTGTTTGTATTATGTCAGGTGTCAGGGGTCTGTAAGTCAGATCCCTGTCTCCACAATACCCCACAGGCTCATCAAAATGTTTTATCCACTTTTGATAATTTTCCACATATCTCAAACAGACCCAGCCATCATCTCTGTAATTTACAGGGTGACCGCGAACATCCCTGCTGCCTCCACCAGCACTGGCTGGGCGTTTCCTCCCACAGCTTCTACCACCTTGATCACTATAACTATAACTCACTGCGCCCTCCGTCACCATTAGCGGTGTTTTGAGCGCTCCTGCTCCCCCCCCACCACGTCCCCTCATCCTCATTCGCTGATTACTCCCACTACACCCCGGCCACGCTGAGGTGAAGCACGCGCTGCTTGGTGACTGTCGTGGCGCATGGACTCGCTGCCGCTGCGTAACTAAAGACGCACCGGCAGACTTCGCTCTCACTGGACGAGTGAACAGCATCGTCAGAGTGCGAATATTCCTCTTCGGAATCTGAGTCAGACATTACTTGACCAAGTACTTTGTCAACAAACAAACCTCTCGGCGATGTATTCTCGGTAAAATTTGCTGTCTTTCTCTCCGCTGCCACTACAACCACTTCCTGGTCTCCTGGACTGAGGCTTTCTCTCTATACTCCGAAATCTGAATATAAACACCCCCACAAATGCTGCTCAGATTGAAGCCACAGGTGTCGCCATCTCCTGGCGTAATGTGGAAACTACTTTCAGCACCACATTTGCCGCTACGGCCTGTTTAATTCAGCAATGACGCTTGTGGCAATTTTGCGACCATGGCGCCTAAAGGGTTAACTTCATCATACTTATTTGCCATTTTATTTTCGCTTAACCCTTTTCCTGACGCCATCGGCGCGCTCGCTCACGTTGGCATGAATCACATCATCCGCTAGCAGAAGGACTTTTCTCACCTTTTGAGTGCGTTTGGAGTGGAGTGGAGCTCCGGCACTTGGAGTTCCGGCAGCCTCTTCCAGTTCCGCCTCGAGCAAATCAACTTAACTCCATCAGGCGCTTGAGCCCAAGGCTGGCACCACACAGTGGCAGCAACACAGCCACAAAACTATGGCTAAAATGGCAGCAATCCTAAATCACAAGTGTGTAACAGACCGAGGTTTCTCCTTTTCTGGCGAGACGTTACGATTCTGAACTGTCGTGGCCTCAGTGGAAAGAAGCACAAGACTCAGTGGATGGTCGCTGGCAACGTGGGCGTAGCCTCGACCACGTCAACAGTAGTGAGAGAAGTCCCACAAGTATCTTCTGAAGACCTCGATTATTGGGTTTGCTTTCCCTGGTTTAGCTTCTTTCCAGTGACTTCCTTTGAATTGAAGATTTTTCTCTGTACTTTTTAGAACAAGTGTGCATCTGGTTCCAAGTTACAAAGTGAAAATGGTAACTCTATGCTAGGGCACACAGTATATACTACCGGTCCGAAGTTTGGACACACCTGTTTCTTCTTTATCTTTACAACTATCTGCACTGTAGATACACACTGAAGACATCAAATACTTGACCAAGATGTAGATTAATGTGGCAAAAGAAAAAAATGTTAAATACCTCAACATATAATGTTAAATATATATTTTGTATGAAGGGTGGCTATTCTAGATCATCTAAAATATGAAACTTGTTTGAGTTATTAACCGTAAAAATCCCAAGTATGTGTCCAAACCTTTGACTGGTAGTGTATATGAAACACAGTATGTGTGTGTGCGGATGTGTTGCGTAGAGCGGGTTGCTCACGCTGAGCAGAACAGGACTTTTCTCACATCAACCCCCACCACCCCGCTCATGCTAACCATCTAAATGGTTGTGTATTTGTGATCATTGCACCTCTGTGTTACCCTAAATGGGACAGAGTCACGACTGGTGCAACCTTCTTATAATGCCAGTTGGATTGTTTCCTGCTGAGTCTGTACCTGAGCCCCAGCCTCCATCCATCACTGTCTGCTGAGGCTGTGTACACTACGCCTCCACACAGGTCTGCAGCTTTGAGCAGTAAAAGCTAAAAATACCTGGAAACGTACAGCTTCAAGTGAAAACAGTGTCTGTGTTGTGTTTTTTTTTTATTGGTACCACTGGGCCTTCACTGAAGCAGGAAATTCTAGACTGGGACGCAACCAGGAGACAATTCCTTTCTCCATTTTCTTATATATAAGGTAAATATAAGAAGGCTTTTAAAAAAAAAAAAAAAAAAAAAACTGACAGTTTTGATGGACGTTCTTCCGTCTCCTTCCGAGATACGTTGGTGGATAATCAGCTGGATTCCCCTTTGTGAGTTCATGAAGTGTTGCCCCGCGTGTCGCGGACTGACGGTCTGTAGTTCAACGCCCTGACACCGGCGCACACCTCATCCCGTCTAGCGCGCTCGACGGCAGGTGGTGCATCCGTCCTGTGGGCCTCTGCCTGGCCGAGCAGGGAGCGGAGTCGTGAGCGAGCCTCGTGACTGCGGCTGCCTCGGCTGACGGCGGGCCAACTCGGCGCTGCGAGACTCTTGTGTTACTTCCAGCATATTTGTGCTTTTGACAAGTTTGCATCGCCGCAAAAGAAACTTGGATGCGGCTCAGTCGACAGAAATGTTAGCGGAGGTGGTGGGAGATGAAAGAAGCAGCTGCCAGCACGCACGCACGCACGCACACACACACACAACCAGCATGATGCAGCAACACTGCAGCAGCTGTTCCTCCACAGTCAAATGAATTACGCTGAGATAAATATCAATGCAAGTCCAGCAGGAAGTGTTCGGTGCACCTTGGAGCGTGCAGTCTGCACTATAAACTGTCTTAAAGGTTTAGCCATCTGCCCAACACTAATGCACATATGCAGCTGGTAACAGTAGCACCTTGAGACTGCAGGCCTCAGCCAGGTAGCTCATTTTCTACCTTTTTTCCTTTATTGTAAACCACCTGTTGACTTCTTATCTGTTTTCCAACTGCGTCCTGCACTATGTTGCTTTTCTCCTAATCTCTTGACTGACTCCCAGTTTCCTCTCATGACATTGTCTGTACTTTAAAATGCTCTTTACCTCTTCTCTTACACAGGGCTCTGTTGTTTGCTCTTGATAAGAATGTCCTTTAACAATTTTTTTCAAAATCTCACCATTTGAGTTGTTGTGTGTTTACGTGTGTCAGAACGCAATAAAGCGTCCTCGCTGTGTTGCTTTTCTGAAAATTTTCCCAGCAGCAGTTTGAGTCCAGTTTGCCTTTGTGGTGCTTAATCTACATTTCTCAAATCTCAAATCTGCATTTGTCAGTCTTTCAGAAAAATGAAGCTATTCTACCTTTTGATGTCTGATAATCTAGCTGTAAAGTGCCTTCTTCAGTAATGATAACATTTTTCAAACACACTCAATGAAAAACTATACCGAATAATCTTTTATTTAATTTAAAGGGCAGACATGAACAAATGCATTTTGATGATTTTTTTTTTTTGCACTTTCCATGGATTTGTATAAAGGATCATTACATTGCTTTTCCAGTTGTGACCTGGAGGGAACATTGCAGAAGGAAGAATGTAGGTTGATAGTGACTGCAAGCTAATTCAAAACACAAAAATTGTTTTTAGTGCAGTATATCACAAATGCATCGGCTGTCCTAAAACCTTTTTCTACCGCAAATCAGCCGGAATTGATCTAGGAAAAGAGGATTCCCAAATTTTTGGTAGTTTTGATAGTTTGTTTATTCTTGTTCAAGACTGTTGCAACAAACATTGCACCATTTAAGCGGCGACCCCAGGATGGGCCTGACTAAAGTCATCTCTTTTTTCCCTGTTTCTCCAGGTCCTCCTTGACGTGTCCTCATTGCCTTAAGCAGAGCAACACCTTTGACCCGTTTTTGTGTATATCTCTTCCCATCCCCCTGCGACAAACCAGGTGAGTCATTCTCGAAGCGTACTGCAAATGGACGAGATTGAAAATAAAGTCATTGCACAGTTAATTATAGTAAGTCATAATATCAGAAGCTTGTGGAACGCTCACAACTTTATCACTGGCATCCAACAAACATCGAACAACGGCCGTCAAACAGGCTCCAGTGTGGGACTCTTCCCCCTGCCGTCCGTCAGGGACACGTGCATACATGCACATAGAAGAAATAATAATGTATACTAATGTAGCATCACAACACGTGAGCGACTATTGGAATACGGGGCACTACTACTTTCAGGGGTAAACCACTGGGCGGAGGGACACAGTGCCGCCTCAAACAGCGCCGTAGTCACTTGCTTGATTTTTGGCTTTCATAAATTTTCATAAGATTTTGAGTCTTGTTAATGAAAATAAACTAAATCATCGCTATCCACCACAAAGTCCTTTCAACATCAAGCTTTTTCAACATCAGCGGTACCAAAGTAGCTGCACGGAAAATCTGTTGTTGTTTTTTTTCAACTAAAAATAAAACACCGTGTCCTAATTTTACATTATAGCTTCATAAATGTGCGAATCACGACTTGATGTTGAACTGTCCCTTCAATGCGACCTCAGCGCTTGTACATCAGGTGTATGTTTGGACCCTGAGGTGGTTGAATCGGGTCCTCTGAGCACAGCATTGTTCATCTTGTCCTGTTGTTTTGTCAAGGTGCAAGAGGAAAAGAGAGACAAATCAGTGATTCGTACTTCCTTATATATTTGCATGCGCTGGTTAATCTTCATGCATGCAGGTGCCTCCTTTCTATACCCTCGCTGCATGGCTTGCACAGTGCCGGCTGCAGACTCAGTATAGACAGTGTGGGTACTCTCTCAGTGTGTGGTCTCTCTCCCTGCAGGCGATTCAGCCCAGCACAGACGGAAATTCATTCAGATTGAGTGTGAACTCACTGCTGAATAGATACACACACACACACACACACACACACTAAATGGTCCGGCTGCAGTTAGTTCCTCAGTGGAAGCCCTCAAAGGTCTGAGACCCCCAGAGACCCAGCGAGGGCGGACTTGCAGTGTAGCATTAAGATCTGGGGGCTGCAGATAATTCCAATGTGGCAAAGATGGATGGATGGTTTTTTCTTTTTTTCTTTTTAGATTAAGTATTATCTCAAAATACAACTCTTCTAATTCACGGCGATCAACTGGTGGTCCCAAAAAAACTGCTCTTGTTTTCATTTTGAAAGGTATTGCTGCGGAGTTGATGCCTGATCAGACTTCAGTTTCAAACGTCAGCTTCAAGTCGACTGTCCACCGTGCTGTCTGTTGCAGGTCCATGTGTGTGACGCTGGTATTCAGCACAAAGGGTCAGCGGTACCTGCGGGTGGGCCTGGCTGTGCCTCTCTCTGGCTCTGTGTCCTGTCTGAGAGCCATGGTGGCCGAGGAGGGACGTATCTCCCCTGACCAGGTACACACAATTTCACAGGGTGTTGGTATTTCTTCAAGAAATGGGTTTTATATAGAACAACGTCCCACAGTTGCAGTGCGGTGAGAATCTCTCTTGGTGACTCTGCTGCCATCTGTAAATGTTTTTGTGATGGGTAAAAGGTAGGATTATTTTTTATGAATCTGTCCTAGACATTGATTGACGGTTGTCTTCACACACTTCAGCTTTAGCTTGTTTTGGTGTCTAGTTGGTGTTACCTACACTGGTGTATGGGTTTTACAATTGGAGTTTCTTTTTTAAAAGATATTATGTTAAGAGAAATCATGTCCCAGGTTCTCTCTTTTTTGCGTTTAGACCGGGTTCCCATCCCAAGTAAGGGAATTAATTTCAGCCATTTATTTATTCAATTAATGTATTTATTATTTAATTTATTTTTTGAATTTCCTTGTCTGGAAAAGCATGGAAATCTCAAAAAAGTATGTTGTGCAATATTTATGTTTCCAAAATTTTTGTTCAGTTTTCTAAGAATTTCAAAAATGAAGTCATTATTAGGTCATTCAACTTTTTCAATGCAAACATCTTGCTCCTTAATGAATCTGGGCTGCGGAGTCAAAACGGTCAATTTGCTTTAATGTCAAAATATCAAAAAAAAAAAAAAAAAAAAATGTAGACAAAGCTAGAAATTTGAGTCTAGATAATCTAGGAATTATGAAATTCTAAATATTTTGCAACTGTGTTTGAAGGCGTTGTCAATATTGCCATCGCGTTTGGTGTGAGGTGACCAATCAGGGGGCCTGTTCTTTATATATCTATTTCATTTTCAATGTATGTGCTTTTTTCTCAGTGTAAGAAGTTCACAGAATGCGCTTGACCAATGTGAAATAAATAAATGGGCCCAAAATAACTGCTTTTACCCTGAGCCAGTTTGAAGGTGTTTGTTTCTCTGTGTGGTAGCAGATTATCACGGGCAGTCTTCCCTCTGCTCAGGTCATCCTCTCCGAGTTGTACTCCACGGGGTTCCACCGCTCCTTCTCAGATGACGATGACCTGACAGCAATAGCTGATAGCGACGTTGTCTATGCCTTCCAGGCTCCTCCCCTCTACAGCCGAGGAGGTTCCACCACTTCACACTCAGGTAAGCGCGGTAAACTCTGCGTTTCTATGAATTGCGAAAAAAAACCAAAGTATCGCAATAAAAAACTGGTCATGGAAACATCTAAACTTGGAAAAACCTCTCTAAATATTCACACGTCAGGCGGAGTCACGTGACCGGCTGACTTCAAGCGAAACTGTCGCGTTGCGTTTGGACGGAGGAGGAGACGGAATGTTTTTCTTTACAAGTGAACAAAGAGAAAAATATGACAAGCATTCTTGACGGCCAACATGAAAATGCAGATTTATCGCAAAATGTTTTTTTTTTTTACCTCCATCCTCCTCAAAGTGGAGGCTCACAGGATGAGATTTGACGAGAATTACGGCTTATGGGCTTCACACCATTCAATGCAGACACCTGCAAATCGCAATTGTACTTGGTCGAAATTTTAGACATATCACTTTTATTTTGCGAAAAACTGTAATGAAAGCGCAGCTACTGTTTTCTGTCCTATCCATGAGCTTCCTTTTTTTTTTTTTTTTTTTTTACCCAGTTGCCAGTCAGTGCTGCTTTTCATTTCATTAGGTGCTAAATTATTTTAACGCAGGGTGACGGCGCTGCAGCACGCTCCATGTGCCCCCTTCTTCTTCTTCTTCTTCTTCTTCTTCTTCTTCTTCTTCTTCTTCTTCTTCTTCTTCTTCTTCTTCTCCTCCTCCTCCTCCTTCTTCTTCTTCTTCTTCTTCTTCTTCTTCTTCTTCTTCTTCTTCTTCTTCTTCTTCTTCTCCTCCTCCTCCTCCTCCTCCTCCTGAAAGCAGTCCTCCTCCTCCTCCTCCTCCTTCTTCTTCTTCTTCTTCTTCTTGAGTCACCCGTCCGTAGCTGCCAAACTAGCGAGCGAGCACCATTTCCTTCTTGTCACTGAGATCAGCGCTAGATGTCTGTATTTCCTTTCAAAAATCCCCCCCTACTTGGATGTTGCCACTCCTCTCTCTTCCTTAGTTTTTCTCATAAGGTTAAGAACAAATATATTCAAACTCATCACGACAGGTCTGAATTGCAGTCTAGTGGTCACTTGCAGAAAGGGCTGCACCTGCAAATAGCAAGAGAATGTATTTCGTCCTTTTTTTTCTTCCTCCACCTTCGAACTTAAACTTTGGCTTTCTTTGCGTATCCTCAGCAAAGTTCTCTCGAGGCACCTTGCCTGCAGAACAGGGTTGGTACGAGCACACCGAACGAGAACATACCGAGACAAGCGCAGTCGTTGAAGTGACACACGCTATTCCAGATGTTGGTAATACTGAATGAATCGGCTGTGATTCCAGCAGTAGGCGTCGGCAGTCGGCAGTGTAGCAGAAACTCTGTAAACTCTGCAGCAAAACTCCAGAGGAGAGAATCTTGAATTCGTATCAGGAAGCAAGAGATGAGAGTGCTTCCAGACAGCAGAGGAGCCGAGCATCATGGGACGTGCACGGGTATCACAAACTGAGACAGACACATGAATGGAGCAGAACAAAGGGAATGTACAGTCTCAGGGTTGTTTAACCAGTTTGATCAAATCCAAAACTATCTACTCAATAAGTCAGGGCAGAAAAAAAAAAAAAAAAAGGAGGAAAAACTCAGAGAGAAACTCTCAAAAGCAGGAAACTATAAACACGGGCTGCTCAGGAGTAAGACAGGACTACCTGGCAACATGGGGGCAGCGGGAGCACGGCTAGGAGACGCTGGCCAAACACACGATGAGCTAATAATGTCCGTGAAGGTTCTCGGTCATCCGGGTCGTCTTGAGGCAGAAGGGTTGAGTTGGGGAGTGAGCAGTGGCAGCAGGTCAACACAGCGAGGACACAAAGGCAGATAAGAGAGTCAACACAGAACAGCACTGAAACTCAACCCAGGCAGCGGTGGTTCAACTATGTCAAGAATGTGATACACACACACACACACACACACACACACACCTATAATTAGTCGCCTCCTATTAATCAGCAATATTTGACTAGAGGTTTATAATACATCTCAATATTTATAACACAACTAATACATCTCAATTTAATCCATTTTTCAAATCAAAGACTTAATACACAGTGTATATTCATATATTGTCAATAATTAGAAACCGTTGTTTTGTTGTTGTTTTTTTGTTTAACCTTTATTTTCCCAGTAAAACAATGTCGAACAGATTCTTGATATATGTGATATCAAGTTATTATTTCATTAATTATTGACTCGTAACAGTTACGTGGTATATATTACAACATTTGCATTACATCTAAGTAATAATTAATAGGCGTAACACACATCCTGTGCAAATAGAGCTCCTTTTCTCCGTCTACCTGTTTGAGTCTTTGTGGATGTTCTCGAGTGCGTGAATAATGAAGAACCAAAAGTGTTTCCCAGCACGAGGCATGAGCGCTGCAACTTGACACAATAGAGCCAGCAGGACAGCGCACACACAGATACACCCCCCCCCCTTCCCCTGCACCCCCACCATACAATCCACAAAGAGATTCCTGCTTAATCCGAGCATGACCAGAGACGGAGAACAGTGGCTAACGTGTGTGCTGGAAAGGCTCTGGATGGTCTGGCGAATGTGGCCTCCCAGAGCGGCCGTGCAGCGCACACTGGGAGACGCAGCCATGTACGCTGGCACTGAAGATGCACCTCTAAGTTCTCGCTGGCACTAAGGTCATCTGATCGGCGTGATGAACGGCCCCCACATTTAGCGTTTGTGCGTCAGATTGCAAAAGAGCAGATTCCAGACTGTTGTAACTCCCGGGCGGTTGGAATTTACGGACTTTGTGCGGCACTGCAGCGATGAAAAAAAAATGATTAAGAATGGGTTGTAAGTTACAATATACAAGGATCTTCAAGCAATTTTGCACCACCTGAATTGCCTAACTGCTCAAATATACACTGCAGTTTTTACCAAACATATGCGATACAGATTTTTCTCTCCTGTTGAAGATTGATTTTTGCAGAATCTGTCTGGCGTCTATTAATTGTGAAAGAGACAAAAGCTCTGAGGAGCTTTGCACAAATACACTAATAATGTGATTTATTTTTCTTCCGTTATTTGATTTGATTTGATTTGATTTATTTTGATCAGCAGCAAAAAAATAAAATAAAAAAAATAATAAACTGGACACAACAGATGGACTTTTACCTCTTGCCTATTTTTTTTTTCTTACTTTGAATTATTTCTTTTTAGTTGCAAGTTTTCATGTTTTGCTGTCATGCAACACTTGCTTCAGTGACAGTGATATATTTATACAATATAAAAGGAAATGAAAATAAATGACTCATAGTATGCTTTCCTGCTTTTTTTTTTTTATTCGTTGCACCGTTTCTGTTGTGAGCAGAAGGCGTGGATTATGCAGGGGATGCACTAACTGTACCTACTGGAGCAGCCCTTCTGAAGTAGAGCTTTGGATAAAGGAGAAACAGCTAATTGTGCTTAGGATGTTTTTTTTAGTTTGGTCTATATTTGCATTTATCAACATTACATTATTGTAATATTTCACTTCATTACACGATCAATGCGCTCTGGGGCTCATAGATGGCCTCAGCAACATTCCCTCTTTCACAACTTCAGCGCTGCCAACGCAGAGGGAAAAGGAGTCGGACAAAACATGTTCCACACTCTTCACTGGGGAACTGTGCATGTCATTATACACAACAATCTGGTGAGGACGAAAGCTCAAAGGAAATTGGCACTTATCTCATCTCCTCTCCCGCTGGAGTGCTTTCAAATCATCTGAGAGAGGAGCGTTCCACACAGCCGGGCTGCTTATTGTACAACAACACATTGCTGAAATCTCCACACATGACGGAATGCATTGTGAAGCATGTTGAGTCAAATCAGTGTTTTTCATGGTTCCCCTTAAAATCTCATTTTGATCTAATTTCCATTAGAAATGCCCCCAAATCCAAATTCCTATTTATTTATTTATTCATTCATTCATTCATTCATTCAACGTTGTTCAACTTTGTGGTTTCCTTCCTTGGAAAGCGCTTGACTCTCGATTTTGGGTAAATTCGGATGATTTTTGCCTGAAATTTCTCGAATCTAAACCTGTGCTTCAGCTGGTACCACAGCACTTTTCCAGGCTCGCTGCTATTTATCCCCACCTATGAACACACATGAAATGTTCTGCACTTGTTTGACACAAGCTGTGGGCCTGTTGTGAACTCCTGTTCAAACAAATTGTGTAATTCAAAGCAAAATGATGGAGGCGAATTCAACAAAGACAGCTTTTTTTTTGCTTTTTTTTTTAAATGTCTTGTGATGTTCTCCCTGAAGAGCAGCGGGAGCCGAGCCATGCGTGCGAACGACACTTTGAGAATGACACATTGCCGCTGAGGGGCGGTTCAAGCATCAGGTGGCCACTTTTAACTTCCTTCCCTCTCCGCTGCTGGCGGGAAGCTCAGGTGCTCTGCAGTCGACGGGGGTATTCACGGTCAGGCGGTTGTTTTTGGTGTCAGAACCTCTAATTCGCCGATGCCCCTAGGCCCCCTGGGTATTTTTAGTCAGGCGGTACGATTGCATTGACAGGGGGGGGTCACTCATCTAGTCTTGAACCTCTCTGCCACCTATTCTTGCAATGTGGCTGAAAAAACATTTTCTGTTTTTGCTCGCCCTAGGATCCACAAGCACAGAAAATGTATAATAGTGAATATCATTAAAAATATGATATTATATTGTAAAATAAAGAAGTCAATAAAAAGAGGTTTGAACTGATGTTGAGACACTGGCATAAAGTTAAAACTTTATCCTTGTCACCTGCACTCCGATACTCTCTCGCCTTCACGACTCCTTTAATTCTTCATGGAGTGACTTCAACGTGATGTTGGAAACATTCCTCAGCAGTTGTGTGTTCATACTGTCGCAATAGTGTCGCACCGTTGCCGCAGATTTGTCAGCTGCACGTAAAAGCGGTGCCAATGCTCCTGCTTCGCCACATTCCGGGAGGTGCTGCTTTAGATTAGGATCTGGTGGCTGCGGAGGCCACTGGAGGACACTGGACTCATTGTCATGTTCAAGAAAACCAGTTTGAGAGGTTTTCACAGTTTCATCATCCCGGTGCCGGGCTGCGTTTTAATTTTTGCCTACAAAGGGTTGGGAGTGGAGCAGAACGTTCCCACATTCTGCCCTAACATGCTTCCGTTTGAGGGAACCGTAGCTTCAATTTCTGCTGCACGGATGGGTGTGAGGTGCCTTCAGAGATGCTTTTGTGCATTCTTTCGCTCGTGCCGAGTGGTTGCCTGAGCTGCTGCTCCCTCCTCTGAAGTGACCTCAAAGCCGGTTGAAACAGCACTGTTGCTCTTTCTGATGATGTGTTTGCAGTGCAGCAGGTTGCCTCGACCCCGTCTCCATGCCCAACGTCGCTTGAGTTGCTGCCGTCTGATTTGCCGATTAAATATGGTGTCAGTGTAATGCGGAGATTGCTGTGTGGTTTTTAACCCAGTCACCCTGAAGGGCTTTGGGAATCAGTGCTGTTGGCACTTTTTGGCAAAGTCTTCTTGACAAAATCCACTCAATCAAATTGAGAAAGAATGAATAAGATTTTTTTTGTCACACTTTAGACACTAAGACCTCAGTGGCTGCTTGATATTTTCTGTCAGTAGCAGTTTGTGAGGTTGTTGCCCACCTTGCTAACTATAAAGAATGTATATCCTCTATGTGATAGGGAGGAGCCGCCATTCATGAGGGTAAAGTTGTGTCATCTGTTTCTCAACTCCTCTACCTCCAATTCCCGGAGCCATTTTTGTGCTTGTGCTCGCCCCCCTCTGCTCTGCTTCCTCTTCCACTCCTCACTCTGCCTTTCAGCTCTCACTGACACCTCCCTCCATCTCCTCCGTCCGGCTTCGAGGGAGGAGGTGAGAATGGAAGTCTGGCAGGGGCTTCTCCCGCCTCCCTCGAGACGTGCGGGTGAAATAATGCTGCTGGCCGTGCATAATGTGTCACTCTGTGGTTACTCAGATCACGCTCTGGTGCCGCAGCTGAAATGGGAGCATTTATTTTCATACCTGACTCTTGTTCTTTTGTTTTAGTTGACTTTCTTCAGCCGTTACTTCTCAAGTTCTTGCGGTTTTTTTTTTTAGAGGCTTGATTCTATGTTTGGTCCGAAAAGCATCTTGAAAGCTCATGTCTGACTGAAACAATGAATGCATTTTTTATAGAAGAATAGAAAGATCTAGCCGAAAGTTACCAAGTTAAATGGTTTGATACGGGCATCACAGTCTGATAACTTTTACATGAGTCCACTCTCTGCAAATTAGGTTTATGCGAGTTCGGTACGACCCATGTAAATGATTGCAAAGGCCGTCACAGCGTGCCATGTCCCTTAAATAACGTAGCGGCTGGCGACATTTGGAAAAAAATCAAACTGTGTGGCCACAAGAGTTCATGTCATTATCCTTTCGGCTTTAGCCTACAAACGTGAACAAATTGGAATGAATTTCATTTTATTTTCATCTCAGGATGAATTACAATGACATGCTTAAGTCCCTCGTGCTGAGGTATGGAGTAATTCTTTGCAAGAGACACTTCACTGGCATCGCATGAATTATTTTCGACCAAAATGTCACCGAGACGGGCTTCATAGATATGGAGTTATATGGTTTGGGATAATGGCTTGGGTGAGGATGTATAATTGTGTGTGTGTGTGTGTGTGTGTCTCAGGTTGGTCAGAAAAAAAAATACTGCTTTTATCAGAACTAAGGGCAGCAGTTAGGCTCAGGAAATATGTTCAGTTCAAATGAGATGAGGGTCTTTGAGAAGCAATTTTTCATTCTGACACCACAGGCCTCTTTCAATCGTGCTCTATTTGAGCCTCGCCGCCAAGCTCAACAGAAAAACACTTTTTTGATACAACACCGCTTGTGTTAAATCCTAATTGCTGTGACTTTACTGACTCTCGTCCAACAAACTTGCCTTTTTTTTTTCTATTTCTGTAGATTTCTCTTTTGGGATATTTGCAGCCTTTATTCTTCTCCGTCCATCTCAAAGACTTCCGATCCGTTTATAGCAGGTCAATGGATCAAAGGACAAGCAAGGCTCCTTTGAGGGGAATCAGACAGTAGCTAAAGCCAGCGTGGTGGTAAAAAAAAAATAAAAATAGAAGAAACCTTCTTTCAACATGTCAAGAAAATGAACAGTTTGTCTGCTGTCATAGCTGTAGTTTGATCAGCTGTGGACAACATTTTCTCGTCAAAAAGAACAAAGAAGCAAGCGGCCTTTTAGCTCTCTACACCATTAGGACGACTTGAACTGTCTGTTACTGTTAATACTTTAGAGTGTGATTTAAATGTTACAAACTCATAAAAGGATTATCCCGTTAAACTTAATATTGGTCCAATTTCTCAAACTGTAATGCAGCATACGTCCAAGAGATTTGGGAAATCTTCCATCAGCATGAGGCTCCTCTAGTGGAGCTGGAGTATGGAAATCATTTAATGTCATAATGTTTGGTGTCTGTGGTTTATGTTATTTTCTGGTTCAGCCGAACAGGTTTATTGAACAATGCATTGCTGGCATATTGTAATACAGTTGTGCAACTGAGATTGGATGCATGGGAACACTTTATGATAAGTACACACTATTAAGCATTAGTTAAGCATTAATAAATACTAAATGCATCATTTATAAGTCATGTTTCTGACATGAATACTCGTCATGTAGTTTTGTAGTATGTAGTTTAAATCTAAAATTAAAATCTAATGGAAAATACATTGGTGAGGTTTTATGAAATATCTACTAACACATTCACCAACCATTAAGCGTGCTATTGATGAGCTTATTAATGAAGAGTAAATCATTTATAACTGTGTTTATAAACTACATACCACTGAGTATTATGCCTGAAACATGATTTATAAAAGATGCATTCAGTATTAATGTGTAACTCGTGCTGAATAGTGTGTACTTACTACAAGGTATTACCGGATGTGTTGTACTGGGCTTGAAGAGCACCTCTCCCCTGCACTGTCACCAGGGTATCACCACAGCCTCCCCTCCACCCCCTACAACTCCACGGCCGGCCACGACGCTCAGAGGTCGGCTCCCTCCGGCACCTTCTCCTCTGAATACCTGAACCAGGGCAGCTCCTCCAAGGTTCTCCTCCTCATCTGCAACACTGCAGGATGTGGCCAGCAGGCCGTCAGGTCAGCCAACCACTTGCTCGCTGGGTTTTTTTTTATTGTGACTGTTAACAATCGAACGTCGTCAGAAAGCTTGAAATGGAGTTGATGGATGGATGAAATACAGCTATTTGATGACTTACTTACTATTAATATAATTTCTTCAAATTCAGCGGGCCGGATGCTCAGCGGGCCGGATGCTCAACGGGCCGCATACGGCCCCCGGGCCGTAGTTTGCCCATGCCTGCCATAGAGCATGCGCGCTGTCACCATGCCTCTGTAGCTCCTGTGATACATCAGGACACTTCAGCCAATCAGAACGGGCTGAGACAGCAGCACTTCCAATGCCTTTACGTCACGCTGGGAATAAACTCTTTTCTGGCGATTTTCTGGCTTTTTTTTTTTTTTTTTTTGAAAGATTAAAAATAATGACTGAAAAGTCCACAATAGAAAGATTTGTTTGAAACCCCATTTCGAGCCGCAGTGGTCCTGCTGTTTTAGTTTCTTTTTGTATTGCCGTATAGAAAAATTGCTTTTTGGGCCCCATGGGAATTCTTTTGCTGCAGTACCTCGAGTGGCCACTGAAAAAAAAAAAAACCTCGACACACCACCATATTGGCAGTCCGGTATCCAGTTCTTATCATCCATCCATGAGGCAAGCTTCTGTTTGGTCTGAGTGGTCGAGCAGGCTGACGTGTCAGCAGTAAAAAGTGTCCATCTGTGTGAGCATGAGTTCAAATTGAAGTTCATCATCTGTGAGCGTTGGGTTCTGTCTGCTTGTTGCCACGCTGCATGCTAACGAGATGAACGGCAGCCTCAGAAGGAAAGCAGGGACGCGTCGGTTGCTGTGTTCTTCAGGAGGTGAAGATGAATGGCAGCCTTTAATGAGCAGGCGGCTGACGGCGAGGCTGCGTCTGTGTGGGGCCGCTCAGCCATCCAACTTTGGAAGAAGTGAAATCTGAACTTGCAGCGTGATCTTTCTTCACGAGGTGCACGCTGCTTTTTCGCTTGGGATAATTAAGTCGAACTTGGCCGTCTGGCGCTGGCTTAGCATCCCTGTGGATGGGCGAGGTGATGATTTATCCACTTAATGGACCAACCCTGCGCACCGCTCCTCACACCCAAGTTATGCATTCAGCCGCTTTCTTGGAAGAATAGCGTGTTTGGGACTTATTGGCTCTGCTTGTTCATGGTTACACTGTCCCCAGTCCCTGACGTAATCGGTTCTTTTTGGCCGAGCAGAGACTTGGTGCCGCTGTGCAACTGCTTCATGGCACCAAGGTTGTGTTTTTTTTTTTATTTCTGTCTCTCGAATCAGGAGATAGTGGCTCCAAATTAGGCAGACTCTAAACTTTATATAACATAGGTATGTGATATAGGTGACACTTTCTATGAAGGAGTATAGCGTAGTGTATTAATAGCGGATTCATTCAGAAATGCATCCATAATGCTTTTGTAAAACATGTCAAATGATCACAGGTGACAAGTTGCAATTCATGGAGGGTAATAACTGTTGGATTTATGTGGATTATTATGGGCACAATGTGTTATAGCTTGATGGCAATGTGACATATAAGTGCTTTTGAAAGGAATATACTTGTCTAGAAAGTGTTACCTAACATTACAATCACCACACTGGGAGTCCTTCTCTCGGCAGTTATGGAGAATCCAAGCAAGTAGATCACTTATTGTTTGCTACTTTGTGTAAGTCTGTTTTGTTCATGAGTTTTGAAGGTGAAATGGAAGAGTTAAGCTACAAAAGTGCAATGATGGATGACATCAAAATGCACACCATATATTGGCTAGGGGTGGTTAGTAACTAGAGACCTATGCAGGAGAGCAAACGCAATCAGAAGTTGACATGATGGTTGACTGAAGGATGGAGAGGAAATACTTTGAGGGACCTTGAAGAGTTTTCTGTTCTAAGTAGTCCAGAAACTTTATTGGCATACAGCCGTGTGTGCTTGTTGTGAGTGTATCAGCTGTAGCAAGCAACACAACCTTGTTCCTGGGTCAATCACACAAGGTACCACCTGCCCAAAGGAAAATGTTTTGTTGTTTTTTTTCAAATCCGGGTAAACAGTCGAGCAAGGTGCCACCAGCTTATCAGTAGTGCTTCCTGGTCACAACATGTATGTTTCATGTAAAAAAAAAAATAAAAAATGTAAATCAGCCACTGAGACGTAACCAGCCTCTTCTCCCCTGGTGCTCCTCCTCCTCCTCCTTCTCCTCGTCTTCCTCAGGTTTGGCCCTCCATTTCTCATGCATGAGGACAGAGGTATCTCCTGGGACCAGTTGCAGCAGAGCATCCTCAGCAAACTCTATTATCTGATGCTGAACGGATCTCAGGCTCAGGTAACGCCCCCAAGGCCCCAATGGCCAATCATGTCACCCTCTGCATTCAATGTACAACCCTTCACCTGACCTTTGCGGGGGGGCGCTATTTCCATTTTCACATCACGAAAACCGAATTAAAAGCAAGGTCACAGGTCAGAGGTTCGAGTTTGGGTCAGTTCTCAACTGCTTTGTTGCATTACACCAGTTGAAACTCTGCTTCTCTGATGAAAGATTTTGAAGGAGGTTTTGGTGATAATGACAATCACGGCTTGTTGTTAAAGTGAGATGACATCTGTAACATGTATCACCCCAACAAGAGGGAAATTCACTGCACACTGCAGCCCAGCGCGAGGCCACATTGTGCACCTGCGTGCTGTAGAATGCAGACCATTGCTCCTCTCAACTGTTTGTTTTGTGGATTGTCAGTGTCGCATGTAAAAATCCACCCATGCCCTCAGTATAGGCCGCAGGCTTTGACTATGATCCGGGAAAACCATATCCCAACACTAGACAACAACACCATCTGTTGCTCAGTGGAGGGCACACACACACACACACACACACACACACTCAATTGACAGTGTTCTTGAAAACAGTCTTGCATTCACTAGCCCTAACCCTAACCCACTAACCCTAACCTACTAACCCTAACCCACTAACCCTAACCCACTAACCATAACCTACTAACCATAACCCCAACAATAACCATAACGGTCCTTCTCCAATTGGAGGAAGCCCTCATTCCCTCAACCTAACCCTAACCCTAACCCCTCACCTTAACCTTAACCATAACATGAACACATGTATAATCTCACCTCAGTTTATAACTTGTGTCTTAACTCAACCCAGCACTGGTGAAGTTGGGCGTGGTGGGGATTAGCATGATTGTCCTGCAAGAATGAGTATGTTGGTGAAAATGTATTGAGGTCCTCATAATGTAGACACACACACACACACACACACACACACACAGCATTCAGCCGGCATTGCACAGTGTCCTCTACAGCTGGACATGGAGTTGCCATGGGCAACGTCCTGGATGAAGGCAACATTTGAACCCAAAAATGATGTTTATTAGTCAAGAGCTGAAGAAGAGAAGTCAAATCCTCCAGTGACTCAGTTGCCTCCTCAGAGCTTTCTGTGAGGTAGAAAAAAAAACCATCGTGGCCTTCTCCCCAGCTGTGCTGATTTAGGTGAACTATTGAATGATGAGTGAAATGAGGAGACGGGGCAATCAAACATGACACAGCTTTTTTTAAACTGTCATTCTTGTCGTTTATGGTTTGGTTTCAAAAACACACATCACCCGAGTTGGCAGCTTCAGAAACAGTAGAAGTAAGAGGTGATTGGAATTCACTCTCTGCAGATTTTAATTGAAACAATTCCACATGTATTCCGTAACACAGCAACTCTCAGGTGAAATGAGTCGGTTCCTCGGCGTTCTTCCCGTGGTTGGAGGTGCTGTGGTGCCATCGTGGGGTCTTTTCAGTGAACTACAACTTTGCGACTTCAATTTGTGGTTTGATTAAAAAAAAAAAAAAAAAAGGACAACAAAAAAAAAGGTGTGTGCGAGATATATACATATACGTATATATTTTTTCACATATACAGGTACCACCCGAAAAATGAGAATATGAAGGAAAAGTTGTTTTATTTTGGCAATTTAACATAAAAGATGAAAGCAACAAATTTTATTGAGCAAATTGAAATCTCACGCAGTTCCTTGTTGTAACTTTGCTGATTAAGATTTTCAGCTTATTAAAACCACAAATCCACAAACTCAGAAAATTATTATAATATATGAGGGTTTTTTTTTTTAAGCTGCAAGACCTGATCAGCAAAATCCAAAGAAATAAAAACTTGAAATATATTGATTTGCATATTATTCCTTTATATAATATGTCAAATTCACCTTTTAAGTTGAATTGCAGAAATACAACAACCTTTGCAGGATATTCTCATTTTCTGGGTAGTACCTGTATATATATACACACACATACATATGCTTATGCATACACGTATGTGTACTGTTTGTTTATTGAGGATCCCCATTAGCCGACGCACGGGCTAGTCTTCCCGGGGTCCTATATAATAAAATACAATATCGACAACAATATACAAATCCAGTTACAAAACATACACAGATAAAATTACAACAAAAAGAAAAGAAGAGAAAGAAAGAAAGAAAAAAGTTCCCAAAACGGTTAGTGTCCAAACTTACAGATAAAAGGCAAGTTTAATCAGAAAAGTTTTAATCAATCCACCAAAAGTTTGCTATGTGAGCTTAAACAGCGTTGTCCAATAAACTGAACATCATCGGTTTTTATACAAGACACCAATGAGACAACAACGAAACAAACAATTCATTGAACAGATCAGACAGACAGATCCCTCAGTTGCATCAACTGCATCATTGGCCTGTTTGAGTTATACTCTAAAGTACTTCATGTATCTTATTGCCACAGGCAGTAATTGATAATGAATGCTTACGATCAAACCTCGTATTCTGCCTCGACACAGCTATTTATATGTAATTGTGGCATCCATTCCTCGAGCTGCACTCCTGGAAAAAATCCCCAACAAATGATTGACAGAGCAGCAAAGATCATTTTCACGGCCCCTTTGCCATGTCTGGAATCACTCCACCACAAACAAACATAAAATCATAACGGATCCCCCTCACACCACACACTCAGCCTTCTAGTTGTTGCCCTCTGGGAGGCGCTCTAGGACAACAGCCTGCCAAGAACAGCTCCACGCAACTACTGCGCAAGTTGTGAACTTGTAGCCCTTGACTGGCGCCGCGCCAGCATAGCGTGATGTGATGTGACCTGTTGCTCAGTGTTGCAATGGATTTAATGTTTTGTTGGTTTCGCTGTTTGTACCAAGTTCCATACATACATCTCAGGAGCCGGCGGCTAAATGAGTGGTGCAACTCCCACACAACCTTGTCAACATACCGTTCCACAGTTAGATCCGTTTCTTTCTTTCATCCCACAGCTGTGTCGTGGAGACTGTTTGGCTCTGTCACAGACATCAGTTGACAAGTGGGCAGCAGCAGAACTAAAGCACAGCTCGCGGCTGTGTGGGTGCCAGGAAGCGTGCCCTCTTCGCATTTTGGTTCATTTCCTCTGACAAGATGCCAATTGCAAGTTTATTTGGAAACTTCACTTTTTCTCTCTCTCTCTCTCCAACATCCTTGAAATGCAGTGTGCGACTCGTCCTCACTCTGCCACAGTGTTCTTTTGTGAGGCATAAGAAACAAAACCCAATGGAGATGCACCTCTGTGTCGTGCTGTTCACTTTGCTGCATGTGTGGCCACCTGTTACTCGTGTTTGCTGTAACAGGTTGTTTTATATTTTTTATTGAGGTGGTATCACTGGACAGGAACACATCCCTGATGTAGAATCAAAGAAATCAAATCAAAGTGTTTTTGTATAGCACATTCATACATAGAAATGCAGGCCAAGGTGCTTGATAAAAATTAAAAATAAAGAGGTCAAAAACAGCATTTAACCAAGTAACTCGGTGAAAATACAGTAAAGGAAGCTAAAATAATAAATGAATAAATCTCATAAATAAATCACAAACCTATAAGACATTGAGTAAAATGATATATAAGTAGGACAATCAATAAGATCACATGCCTAAAAGCCCAAGGACGATGGGCTTTAAAGCTAAAGAAAGTAAAAGTAAAAGAAATCCTTGAAAGGCCAAACTAGAAAGGTGAGTCTTGAGCCATCAGCAGTCCATCCAGCAATCGCTGTTTATCAAACCCTCAAAGGGAGAATTCAACATTTTGAGAAGCTCGCCTCCCTACAGTCCCATGAGTGGGTACCGTGCCTTTGATTATCACTGCTTGTTGTTTAGAGAATGATGGCGCCAGAGACGCCAGCTGCTCAGTGAACTTTCTCCCACTAAAAACTTTAAATCAAACACACAATTTAACAACTTTACAACAACTACTTGTGCTCTGCTTGACAAGTTGGACATGCAACATGAAATAGTGTATAGTTGTATAATATTATCACGCATGAAGCAAATACTCTATTCAGCCGACTACCGTCGGTTTGCAATCCCGCCTTCAACCGTCCACGTGTGGGAGGGTCCCCTGAATCCTAAATTGCTGAATTGACTTCCTGCCAGTGGCAGCTGCCGTGTGTGTGTGTGTGTGTGTGTGTGTGTGTGTGTGTGTGTGTGTGTGTGTGTGTGTGTGGCTGAACACGAGGCCATTGTAAAGCACTTTGGGCACCATGAAGGGGCTGGAACGCACGATGTAAGTGCAGTGCGTTTCTACTCGACAAAGGTGTTGTTGTGATGACGGCGGCGTCTGCACTTTTGAAGTCACTCTAAAGGTCACAACTTGTCCAGGCGAGCGTTTCGTGGGTTGTTGGATTGTGTGTTTGATCAGTTTTGTACCATTCAACCACTCACCCCCACCCCCAACCCCCGATCTCAGAACAACAGGCTGTGGTGATGACAGGGGGATGGATGTACCTACACATCAGAATAATCACAGTCATTGTGTTGAATGAATGAACGGTTCATCATGTTGCACTGCAGGCTGACGGTGACTGTCAGTCCGCTAATTGACGCCTACGCTGTCCTTGGCCTCTGTTTGCAATGCCACATTATTGACAGTAAATGGCAATTTTCAGCATCCTTGAGCCAAAGTTATTTTTGATGCTACGTCTCTGTCATGTTTCAGTCGCAGGCAAACGGGCAGGCGGCCACTGAAACAAGAAGTCAGATTTTTACTATGGATGGAAAACGTACAAATCAAGAACATTGTTTTTTAAATTGAGTTCCCACTTGGTCAGAATCACTCCTGAAAACTTTGCACAACCCACCGTCTGGCATCCTGAGTCGGCCAGTTCAAAAATTCAATTTCTTTCTGCGAGACGCATCATGGTTACATAACATTTGTGCTCAGGTTTATAAAACACCATGAAAATAATGTTCTTTTAAGGTTCTCGGGGGGGAATTAAGGGGGAATTGCTTTTTAAACACTTTAAAGATTTAAGCAGAGCAGCAAATCGTTGACCGTGTCCCTCTCTCTTTTCCTCTTGAAGAACGTCGGGGTCCTCTTTAAGATTCGAGTGGTGGGGGTCTCGGCGGCCTACAGCTATTTGTCCCCACAAGACAGCAGGCCACTGTCCCACCCTGCAGTTGACAGGTAGGAAACAAACACAGTGCAAATTGTTTCTCTTCTGCCAAAGTATTCAGGTTTTGTTTTTTTTTAATAAATTGCACTAGAGTAGGTTTTCTATTTCACTTCATTTTGTATGATGCAAACAAGAATTCAGACCTGATCACAGATGATTTTCAGGAGTCAGATGAGTTAGAATCTAACTAATCTAACAGTCAGACCATCTAACTGTCAGGTGGTCTGACTGACATTTAACAGTCACTTGTAGAGAATACAATATAGTTTTTTTCCTTTGTATAACAAAGCTTAGACAACAACCCATCATCGCCAACCAAAAGCAAAGCTGAAAAATAAAATGAATGAATCAGCAACTCAGCTAGAGATCCTACCTGTCTGCTCCATTACCGTCTGATTATTTTTGAATGATTTTCCTTTTGACTAATCTGTTGCCTCCAGCTCTGTCGCCTGCCTTTTCCTCAGTGTCTTGAAATGATACATCCCTGCTCTGTTTTTTGCACCCGTCCTTTCATTATGGATGATAGTCTTTTATCTCAGATCAAAGCTGACACTTTTCACTGCTTGTTCCAACCTGCTTACTTAAGTTCAATGGTTAATAGTGATCATAATCACACATTTTTAGTTTGGTCATTTCATGCGTTTTTCGTATTCCGATCGGCAAAAAACACAAACAACAAAGTAACCAAGTGCAAACAGTCCAAATCCGTTTTGTCATCCGAATACCCAAACCACCTCGCTTCGCATAGCATAGCATAGCATAGCATAGCATAGCATAGCATAGCATTGCTCACGGACGTGTGAACAGAATGCGATCTCAGTCCACATTTAGGACCGCCTACTCCGCTCACCTCTCCCGCCTTGGTCGGCGCCCCACCTCCCGCCGTCGTCATTACAAAGTTACAAACAAGAAGCGAAAACAAATCATTTTTATTAGACTCTTTTATTAGGATGCTAATAAATTTCATTCCGCATTAGCGTATTTTGTCAGCGGAGCAGCGGTCGCAGTTTCCCCACATATGAGATTAAATGTGCGACGTTGCATCCGAAAGTTTGCCCGCCACTGTTGATCCGGAAAAGAAGTCGTCGCCCCTCTGTCCCACCAGCCGCTACTCCTCGTTCCGATCCATACGCACGAGCTGCAGTAGAATTAAAACCAGTGACTTGATAATAGTCCGCAAACAGGAAGTTGATTCTTATTCGTGTTCAGGTGAAACTAGCCGTAGTTTTGCGCTTTACTGCCCCTAGTGGTTAAAAATGCACTAATGCGATCACACACACATATATATATATATATATATATATATATATATATATATATATATATATATATATATATATATATATATATATATATATATATATATATATATATATATATATATATATATATATATATATATATATATATATATATATATATATATATATATATATATATATATATATATATATATATATATATATATATATATATATATATATATATATATATATATATATATATATATATATATATACATATATATATATATATATAGAGGAAGCCAGAGAACCCGGAGAGAAGCCACGCTGACACAGGGAGAGCATGCAAACTCAAAGCAGCACCTTGTCGCCCTCTAAAAGAATCTTTTGTCTGTAAATATACTGAGTAAAGATGTAGAAATGAATGGAAGAACTGCAGGTTGTGGACTTCCAAGAGTGGTTTCATATTTATGGGAGGTGAAGTTTAATATTCAGATATTTATTCACGCACCTTCCCACCTCTGCAAACACCTTCTGTGAAACCTGCCTGGCAACTGTTAACGTTGATAGGAGTGTCTGAAAGTTTCATGTTGCACTTAACATAGGTCAAAAATGTTTTCAGTCCAAGTAAAGTACCTCTGTTGCACAAAGAATCACCTTGAAACCCTACTGCATCCTCTCTTTCAATTCATTGAATGCATTGCTCACAAATGTCTCCTCCTCAAATCCCTTTATAATAGAAAAACACTGTTATTACTTTTTCAGTGTGCCCCTGAAATTCTCTGTGGGCTCCTTGAGAAAATGATTGTTGTCAAGCCCTGTTAGTGGAATAGTCTGCATTCTAAAAGTGTTCAGCGAGTGTTTTTGTTGAAGAAAAGATCAATTACATGATTTTGTCAAAGACAGACTGAGGGAAAACACTGCCGTTTTTAGCAGTGTCCTGCTAATGATATGCAAACACACCCACACATTTGGCACCTGGGTGCGCATTGTCCACATTATCAAATACACATACCATTGGCTGTTTGCCAAAAACAATAATAATAATGATAATAATAAAACTTTATTTGTACAGCGCTAAATCACAACCAAAGGCGTCTCAAAGCGCTTTGTACAATCAGAACCAACCGGGCCCCCGGAGCAAGCAAGATGCGACAGTGGCTGGTGAAAAACTCCCCTGTGGGAAGAAACCTAGGGCAGAACCAGACTGCAGAGGGCCATCATCTGCCTATGAGTAAACAATCTTATGGAAAAGAGAAAAAAGAAAAAGAAAACACAATTCTGAGGTTCAGAGGTATGCATCCAAATTACAATCGTCAAATCGTCTTTGCCACAGTGAGAGGCAGGAAATCATGGAATGCAGCCTCCAAAACCAGAACTGCTGGCGATGCTGTGATCAAAAAGACAAGGAAGTCCAAAGGCGTCAGTCGTTATATACACTTGTTTTGTATCTGACTTTAAGTGAGTGCATTTTGCACATCTGCCACAATACGCACAGGTTTCAGGTTTATGTGGGGAAAACGTTTTTGAATAATGCATGCTCGTCAGTGTTCTTGTTTATTGTGAATATATATATATATATATATATATATATATATATGTATTTATTTTTTTTATTAATGGCCTTTCACATCATTCAGTCTATTTGAGCGTCATCACACCTCAGAAGCTCTGCAGAGAGGAGAGAGTTACTCTGATTGCACCAGAAATAAGAACCATGCCAAAGTCTTTGTGTACGGGGCACCATCAGTCATCGGCCTTATTTGTCTAGAGGATATATGCAAATGATCCATTTAAATATATTCAAATGAGTCTGGCACAGCCATCAAGCTATTGCTGCACTCTGCGCTGCTCTTTCCCTTTGGACGTGTGCTGTGGATAGGACTGAATAGAACGCCGCTGGAGACATACTTGACATCCAGCCCAAAGTATTTGCAGTTGATTAAGCTGCAACCGAATGGAACATAAGAGGATTAAAGAGTTAATGGCAACATGCCACAGTGCTGTCCAGAAAGAGCCTTTACCTTCCTCGCTGACGTCTTGAAGAGGATCAGGATGTCGGCAGGAGCTCAGCACCAACTTCAACTGTGATTGACACACATACACGTAAAGTTTACTTGCGTGTCGGTGTGTGCCTCAGAGCCTCATCCATTCTTGGATGGCTCACTTTGTGCAGCTACGACATGAAATGAGTATCATTAGGATTTTGAAAATGAAATATGCTGACTGATTCAATCATGTGATTCTAACCTCAAACATTTGTGCAACACTTCGACAAACTGATGGGAAAAATGTTTTTCCTTTTCCCCATGTAATGTTCTTCAATGAAGTTATTACTTGGCTGAAAAGTCATCTTAATATCAAACGCCCAGCCGTATTAAATCAAAGATGAAACCCAGCATCCAAAAGTGTTCCAGAGCACTTTGCACCATCAAAGAGAAACCCAGTGAAGCCACAGCGGCCATGAAAAACCCCTCGCCTGTAAGAAGCCTCGAACACAGCGCGATCCCGGAGGGCGGCCATCCACTGTGACCACTGTGGAGTTCCTGATGGAGCAGCCATCGTTTTTCAGTAAAACCAGGAGACGTTTAATGGACGTGCACAACAGGCCTTTTTACCACATACTGTATTTCTTCCCAACTGTGCAGTATTGTCACATGTGCACATCACTTGGTGGACAATCTTTCTTTTGCATCTCTTTCATTTCTGATTTTACCATCTTCACCATCTTACGCCTTGGCTGAACTGGGAGGGTACCATTACACGCAGCCGTAGCATATCTGATGATGCCCTCCAGTGTGGCGGAGCAAAATACAAATGATAAAATCGAGTGTTTACACCAAACAACCTGAGTCTGGGGAGGAAATGTGGTCTCTGAGCCACTCTCCCGCTCTGAAATAGCACATGATCACCCAGAAGACAGAGCGCAGAGCGGATCGCCTCTTTTTCTCATTCGTTTCTCTGCATTACACCAACATTTTGGATGTTTGCAGCAGTGAGAGGCGAAGCTTCTTGAAAATAGCAGGAGACACGTAGCAGGAAAGTGCTTTTCAGACGTCTTGCGGAACTTTCCAGTTTTAATCCTCAGTCTGGTTCCCCTGTGAAAAATTTTGTTATAACTAATCAAACTCGCCACAAGAAGGGCAAGTTCTTGGTTTTGATTGTCTGCAGTGGAAACTAATTCAGTGGGTTGTTGTAGAAACGCTGCATTTTTAGTCCCGGAAACGATGATGAAGCCTGATATCTTTGCTTAATGCAAAGAGAGTTGCGTTGTCAGCCAGGTTTTGCAGCCGGACTCTGGAAAACAATGTTTGAGTCTGAAGAGGCAACAGAGAAAATGTTGAGGTGGGAGTCAGTCCACAGAAAGTAAGTAGTCCAACTGTGCCAACATGTATTTAGACACGCCAAAAGATTAAATTCCCCAAGGCAAAAGGCTCGACTGAAATAAAATTTCTGTCTAGCAGGCCTGGACAGATTAAAAAAAATAAAAAATAAAATGCACACATCACACTGAAAGACGTCGAAAATGGAGGAGGAGAAGGAGTACGTGGGTCTCTTTACAAAACCAGAGGCACTTAAGTGCAGCACTCGCCTCTGAAGAATGCCTCAGGACAGAAGCACTATTGACCAATTTAAAATTGCCCCACTTACGATTTGGCTTTTTCTCTCATGCTGTGTAGCAAAGATAGAGATAAAAGCTATCTATATATCTATCTATCATATATTTGTTTGCTTGTCACATCTGATATATTTCTAAAATATAAATGTCTCTATGTCTAGTATCATCAGTACCATTCACACCTCATCAGCTCCTCATCATAAGTTGTACTTATTCTTGATTCTCAACTTTCTTTGTTTTCTTTCTTTAATCTGTGAGTTTACTTTAAATATGAACCATATTTAGGAATCCCACCATGTCTTAACGCAAGTGTGGATTAAGTGGAACTCAATTAAATGACTAAAGCAACATTTAACTGGCTTTAACAATATTTATCTGGCTGGAAAACACTGAACTGTCCGATTATCCAGTTTTCCCTTTACCCAACCAGTCAAGAATGGACTCTTCATAAACCTGGTTCATAAACCTGGTCATTATTATTATTTCAAACTATTTCTCAGTCAACTAAAACACAAATGCAGGTACAATATGGGTTTTTATGAATGGCTGAAAAGAGGCTGAATATGCATCTGCATATTCAGAGATGTTGGGATTAAAACTTGCAGAAAGTTGCAGAATCTGAAAATAGTTGTAATAGTTTTAATGGAGATCCTGGAAACTTCATGAACTATTTCAGTGTGAATTGATTGTTTGGATTCATGTGTCTGTGCTATGTATCGGTATTGCTGTTACAAACAGGATTTAAAAAAAGAAATCTTACATCACACTGAGAAATATGGCAAAGGGAGGAAGGCACAGGTGCCGTTACAAGACAAGAGGCACCGAGGAGCTGCATGTGTGTTTTGCAAAAGCACCTGTTGGCAATTTTTTTTTTTTAATTATTGTTATTGAAATACTTTCCTACTGCCAAGGTCACAGTGTGTGTCAAATAAAGATGAGGTTGATAAGAAGCCAACCACAAGATTTTGATGGTGCCATGGAACTGCATAATATCCTGGACCTGGAAATAATCAAAGGAATCACTTTTATTTGTATTTGTGTAAACACTTTCCCGGAGTTTGGCCACTTTTTTTTTTTCTACCAGCTGTTGCAATATGTGCGAATTCAAGTTTCAGTGTTTGTTCTCCTGTGTTGCAGAGCTCTGAAGCTGTGTGGCTCAGGGGGGCCTCCTCACCTCAAGCTCGTCATTGAGTGGGACCACAAGACTAAAGAATGGTAAGACAAGGTCGCAGCCGTTTGTTTCAGTAGAGCAGCTTTATGAACGCAAAGCTTAAAACATAATAACAACAACAACAACAATAATAATAACAATAATAATAACAATAAATAAATAATAATAATAATAATAATAATTATAATAATAATAATAATTTTATTAATAATTTTCTAAAATTTTCTGTCAGTTTCTGTCACCTTCCCATTGATCGTGTAAGTCTTCCCCGCTGTGTGACAGACAGCATTCTGGACTTTTTTCCTGGACTCTATGGAAAATAATGCACTAATGGTTTAGGGTGAATTCCAATTCCTCCCTTAACCCTCAATCTCAACCCTCAATCTTAAAAGTGCGCGCTCCCGCTTAGTGCAAGTGCTGTCCCGATTCTCAGAAGGTCAAGTTGAGGGACCAGTTTAAGGGCTGTATCGCCCTCAATATTGAGATTCTCCGGCACCACCCTTGGGAGTAAGGGCTACCCAGAAGGCATTGCGTATTTTCGCCAAGACATCTTGAAAAATGGCGATGGAAAAAGCGAACTACAAATGGAAGTATTTTCTTAGTTAATAAAGATATAAATATTACCAAACCATTTGATTGTCTTAGTTTAAGACTTTTTTATGGATTATTGACATCGTTGTTGCGTAACATTTATTTTTTTTTACTTTACGATGTTTGTCAGCCGGACCGGCGGTCCCGGCTTCACGTTACTTGTATACCTCGTTGTGTAGCGACGGAGGACTTCTTCTTTTTCCTCTTCTTCTTCTTCTTCTTCTTTGTCGTCGTCGTCGTCTTCTTGACAGACTGGACGTAGCTTTGGCGTAAGGCCGCCCCCCACAGTCTGAAGACGTAACTGCACTTAAGGGGTGTCCCATTTCTAAGTCACAAGATAGCCCTGACACTTATTTTTGAGGGCCAAGATTGAGGGCCAAAGATTGAGGGTTAAGAACGAGGGTTGAGATTGAGGAGTTAAGGGAGGGATTGGAATTGGCCCTTAGAAAACCTGGCTTATCCCTGCCTCTGCACAATTTGACTGTCTTTTGCACATCTGCTTTGGTTGCTTGTTGGACATAGATTGATTTGAGTGTTTTTGTAATTACTGTAAAGTTTCTTTTTTGTACCGTTATTTGGTGCTGCAACAGTTTAGTTTCCCAAATTGGGGATCAATAAAGTACATCTATCTATCTATCTATCTATCTATCTATCTATCTATCTATCTATCTATCTATCTATCTATCTATCTATCTATCTATCTATCTATCTATCTATCTAACTTTCTATCTATCTATCTAACTTTCTATCTATCTATCTATCTATCTAACTTTCTATCTATCTAAATATACGTTGCCATTACGTGACGGCCGCCAGTCATTTTTGCCGTTTGTGTTTGCTCTGTGTGTTCAGTCTGTTTGGCAGCATCCAGGAGGAAGTGGTGAAGGATGCAGAGAGCGTCAGGAATCAGCAGCAGCAGCATCTCCAGCAGCACAGCTGCACCCTGGACGAGTGCTTCCAGCTATATACCAAAGAGGAGCAGGTGAGCAAAATCCCATAGAAAGCAACAAAGCATTGTTCACACGAGGAAGAAATCGTGTGAAAGTGTTATAAAAACTAGCCGTGAAAGTTCATTACAAATGAGAGGGGAGGTCATCCTGTGAGTGTGATTATCATAAATAAGCCCACTCTACGGCTTGATGCCTACATTGATGCCTACATTCACCTAAAGTCATTTCCATCTGCCTATAGTTCCCTCTGTGTTGTCTCCTCCTCTGCTGAAACAGAATCAGAATGTACATAGAAAGTATTTGTGTATTCATATATATATAGTATATGACCTTGGAGCTTTGGAGCCAACGTGTGTGTGTGTGTGGAGGCAGCTGTAGTCAGGTGGGGCACTGATGGGCAGTAAATCGGTTGGTGGTGATGAAATAAAAACATCATAAAGACGTCATTAAGCACATTATCCAACAATGTTTTGAATTTGAATACTTATTCATTGCTAGAATGTAGCCACCTCCAGACACCAGTCTCCCCCAAGGCAGGCTTCACTGTCCTGCCCTGGCATTGTGCTATTTAACTACACCGATCCAACCAGCAGAACCAGCAGAAATCAAAGGCTGTGTTCTGCGAAGGAACTGGCACACTGTAGATGCAACTAAAACTACTGCTAACATTGCGGGATGTTATGTTGTTTAACCCAGAACAATGCTCAGAATAAGATTCCGGTTCAGGAGGGCATCTTGCTCCCAAGCGTCCTCCCTCTAGAACTGTTCAAAGTGAAGTCGACCTCAGACCTAAAGAATAGCCGGACTCTCTGGTTTACGTCCAGGGTCAGACTAGGATGCTGATTAAAGCCATTGACGAGAAGATGTTGACCTTTTATTCAGACAAAAAAGGTTAGAAAGGTTGCTCTTGTTTTTTTTTTTTTGCTGGAGGTAAAAGAACCAACAGACAAACAACTTGAGCTCTTGTTGAAGAAAAGAACATTTCTTCTTACTTGCACAGGAGACGACAAAATGAACCTCTGAGCCAGGGGCTCCAATTGTAACTGCGGGCTCCATCCAGTGACGTTGTTTTTGAAAAAGCAGAGAAGTATAAAGGCTTAATGGCGAGTGATTTGATAATATAATATATTTATATAATATAATAGCTCCGGCTGCTGTTTCCCTCCAGTCTAGTACTGACGTCACGATGCAGCAGCTGTCTCAAACATTCTTTATCCTCATCTACTCAACACCATCTCCGTTGCCCCGGGCTGTTGTTGGCACCAGCTCGAGCCCCTCATCAGGTTTTCTCTACAAATTCTCCTCATACAGTATATCTGCACGGGTACAGCGTGTCCACAAAGTGGACAAAGCATTCGTTTTTGTCTGGTGATGAAAGATGTTCTGCTAAATACGCCCCTAAAAGTTGCTGCTCCTGAAGAAAGGCCAGAGAGACAGAACGAGAGCAAGACAGTTTGCGCAAAGGAAGTTTTCATGCACAAACCCTCATTGTGGAGAACAAACGAAGAATTGCAAATGATGCAGCTTTTAAGTTAAAGGCAGTCGATCTGGCTGTCAAAGAAGGAAATAGAGAAATACTCATCACTTCTAGATCACAAGAAAAGGGTGAACACAGAACAAGTCAATCAAATAATGTCTGCAGCCAGACTCTCTTGTCTTTATGCGCTCTGTCTTTGTGAGCTCCGGTGCGTCACTGCCTCGCTTCCTGACCAAACACCTGCGGCTTATAGTCCAGTGCGGCTTGTCGATGTACGCGTTTGTTTTTTTCCCCCTAAATTTAGCTGCTGCGGCTTATATTCAGGTGCGCTTTATCGTCCGGAAATGACGGTAATTCAAACAAAATGGAACACGCAGACTCGGCCTCGTGGCTAATCGTCAGTCATCACTAAAACGTCGTCGGGTGAGGAGCGTTGCAACCTCAGGAATTCGCTCCAGCTTGTTAACTGCTTGTTTGTACGAATTGACGGGCGTAACGGTGGATGTCTTCCAGGATTAATCAGACTTGCAGATTCAGTTTTGGTGGATCCGCAAATCTGATTTTGTTTTAAAACACAAAACGTGATGTGTGATTGTGCCTTTTCTTAAAGAGCAGGCCTTTTTTTTTTTTTAGGTTTTTAACAGAATCTATTTCAACAAGGTGAAAGATACATCTTGCGGATGCGCTGGGACACATCATCGGTGATGTTGTATCCTGGGATCATCGGGGGTTTCGGGTCTTTCAACATCAGACCCCCTCAGCCCAGGCGACCCGGCCGGCGTGATCAATCCCCGGCCTGTGTCCCAGCAGCGCTTGCCCACGGTTCTGCCCTCTTAATCCTAATCCAGATCCAGGATCCGGGGGCAGGATGGAATGCTGGTAAATCCAGGCCTTGAAGTCCTTCCCGAGGTTCTTAACTGGCTTCTCTGTGATGGAAGGGATGGTGGCTCCAGCCAGTGAGAAGCGGAACCTGTCCACTACTTTCCCTCTCTTCAGCACTGGAGACCTTGATTTTGCTGGCTTAAAACTCATCCTTGCCCAGGCCATGAGTTTCTCTCGGCCTTGGAGAATCCACCTGCTGCCTGGTACGGATGTAGTGGTGACAGTCAGGTCATCCGTGAAGGCTCTTATTGTGGGCTGGCGTACTCCTGATGTTGTCAAGGGGCCCCTGCACTCTACCTCAGCTGACTTGACGATCATGTTCATGGCGAGGGCGAAAAGGATGTCTGGGCTTATGAGGGCCCTCTGTGGCTGCAGCTCCAGTTCTCTCTCTGGGTGGCTCAAGGTGTTGTGCAGAAAGGAGTTTACCTCCTCAGCTGCCACTGTGCTTATCCCCCAGGAGCTTCCTGGTGAAAGTGAAAGGTTTGGAGATGAAAGCGGTGCGCTTTCTTGCTCTTTCTTTCCCCCGCCTTCGGTGCCACTCTGCTCTGCGCAGCGTCATGAGCTTCTTCCTCAAGATGGTGCAAAGCTCGACAAGCGGTTGCTTTTCGCCTTCGCTGGCCACCTTGTGCTGTTGTTTGAGGCTTGGAAGTTCCTGACGCAGTTTGTTGATCTGGTTGGCTCTGCGGTTCATGGTGTAGCTGGACTTGAGGTTACTGCTCTCAATGTGGCCAAACCTCTCAGCTGCATAGCTGACTATGACTGCAGTCATGGTCTCGAGCCGTCGGTCTACTTCCCCCCTACTGGTGGTTTCCAGGATCTTGCTCACGTCCGTGTCAAACTGAGACCACACTGACTGGCTCTTAGCTGGAGGCCATTTGATCCGCTTCTGTTGGACTATTTTGCAGGGATTGGAAGGCTCTACTGCTTGGAGGGACTGGGCTCTGTGGGGTGACTCCGGGTCGGGCTCCTCCTGCGTCTCACCAGGATTAGATCCTGTGCATTGCAGTATATTCTCCTGCTCCCTGCATTTCATGCTGGCCAGATGTATGTTTAGGCCGTGCGTGGCATCCTGGTGGCTTTTCACAGCTTTGCTCTTCTCCCTTCACATTTGCCCCATCCTTGCACAGTCGGGACACGGTGCTGACGGTGTCACACGGTGCTGACAGTGTCGGGAATGAGAAGTCTCAATGCGTAAAACAGAGATCCTGCAGAGAGTCCGTGAGGATTTCTTGTTTTCAGTCAATTTGCTGCATCAGAAATCAACACTTTGCCAAAGTATAGTGCAAACCGAGGCGGTGGGGTGCAGGACGATCACCACTCTAACCCCCACTTTACACACACTCCAACTGCGGCAAACAGCTTCCATTCGAGTCAACAGTTGTATATTCACAGCCGGCGTCCGCCGACTTCTTTTCCATTTTCCCGTCAATTGTCAGGGAATGAAATGTGCGCGGCATCTGGTAAGTCTCAAAATGCAACACAACGCATGGACTTCTTGTTGTGAAAGCTTTTTTCTTTCTTCTTTTCTTTTTCAAATTGACACCACTTTCTGTCACCCAAGTCAATCATTTTATATGAACGCACTCAATTCTGAGAGATGTGCTCCTCGGTTTTAGTGGTAAAAACTGATGTGAACAGCAAAGTGACCTCAGATACAGTTTCTTTCTCTACTTCCTCACCTGTGGATTAAATGTGAACATTGGTTTAAAAAAATCTACCAGTCTTGCTCACATTTTTTTTTTAACAGTGGATATTTTCGCAGGACTTAGAAATTCCTGCCTGAGCTTGGAGTTCTCCCGCGAACTTCCGACTGCCGCACTCCAAAATGATTTTGCCATCGCTTCACTTGCGTGTTTATCTGTGGACGTACGCTGCAGCCACTGAGATGGAGGTTGTTGATCTCATTGGATCTTTTATCTGATTAAAGGACAATGGGTGAGGAGCCTTCCCGAATAGAGGACGCCATTTACTCCCAACAGTCGGTCACACCTCCCAGCGACACGTGTCCTCTTTCATCAGACATCAGAGAGACCTTAGGTTGAAATGTCACTCCTCTCTCGTCAAGGCCGTCTGTATTTCCTCACATACGTGTAGACCGACTGCTTACGTAGCCACCGAGGCCAAATTCATAGCGCGCACGGCATTTTTCCACGAGGGATAAAGCTTCCCACTCCCCTGCCTCAAGCGAAAGATTGAAATCAGTAGTCTTTGCTACAGTCTTCAAAGAGTTTTCCCCAGATCCGTCTTTGGCAGACGGTTTTAATTAAATGGAGTGGAGATGTTAAGGCGGGCAAAGTGCTGCAAATTAGAGGTAAATTAGAGGGAGGAAAAACTCTCAACCTTCCCATATATATATATATTTATTTATTTATTTATTCGTGCATAATTACAGTATAAGGTCTGGAAGTGTGACCAGTATTGCCCAAGCACACTTTGACCTGTGGAAAGTAGGAGGCAGGATTTCACCCATCAACCCTTCTGTCCTCCCTTCCGACTGAGCCGCAGAGTACTGCTTATTTAATAACATCAACATGTGAAAGGTGCAGGATGTAAAAGGCTAGAATTAATCTATTGCCAAATTAGACACTGATCAATACATTATAATTACTGACACATTTACAAGGAGAAATGTCAGTATTCACTCACGGGGGGCCTGGCCGTCATTACTTAAATTGTTGCGTCTGAACAAAAATGAGAATCTCACAATGCCAGCTGTAATAATTATTTCAGACACAAAAAGAAATCTGGTATGTTTCTCAGAGAACGATAAATAATTGCTCAAAGGATGGGAGTTCAGAGTGTTCAGACTAGTATTGCAAAATATGAAACTGAAATCGAAAAATGTCTTTTCAAGTGGATGGACAGACGTGTTTGAGAAGTGACTTTTGTTGTAGTTTGTCTGTTGAATTTTAAAAAAGGCCGGCTGTGTTCACAAGTAGAGATGAAAAACACCAAAGAATAGTTTCATTAATCAACAACTACGACTAGGGAATGCCATATGGAGTCAGTCAGTTTGTTGTGTGGTGCTATTTTGAAGGACACAATGGTACTGCAGAGTGCTCTGTTGGTCGGTAAGATGGGAACCCATTCCTGTTAAAGTAAAGATGTGGGTTAGTTGCTTTAGAGCTTTGTTTCATCTGTGTTAAATTGAGCATTTGCGTCTCTCGGATGTTTTTTTTTTTTTTTTTTAATTAATTATTTTACTCCTGAACATCTTAGTCAACCACTGAAGTTCAGCCTTTAGGAGACAGCTGAACATTACGAGATCAGTGTTGTGACAGAAGGTTGAAGGAAAACATCAAATCCAGTTTTAAAGCAAATGTGTGTGTGAAGCCCTAGTGTTGTTTATTACAGCTGGTTGATTTCAAGACCTTCCTATTCTCTCGTTTTCTCATTATATTGCAGTAACATGCAAACACGGGTTCCTCCTCCTTCCCATCGCGGCGGCTGACCTACCACCTTTTTATAAATAGCGAGTAGCAATCGCTGCAACTTCGGAAAACTTCAGAATAGACTCACAAGAAAAACAATGGAAGAAAAGTCCTGCCGGAAATAAAAGAAAAACTTGAACAAAATGAAATAGAAGGTTGGTAAAGTTGGTCAGCTAGCTTAACCAACCGGTTAAGTTGGATGAAGAAGATGCTGATGCATGTTTTCACGAGTGACTGAGCGATTGGCCTGAACTCACAATGACTTAAGCTCAGGAAGAATATTGTGTTTCCCATCACATATGTTTTCGCCAAAGTGAAAGTTGTTGGCGAATTGGAGCCTTTGGGGTGCATTGCAGCTGTTTATTTATTTATTTATTTATTTATTTATTCATTTTCAAAAGGGGCAGACTTGAAAGCAATGAGAGAGCAATATGTGTAAATGATTGAGAAGTGAAAAGTGCAGCAAGGGTTCATTCTGACTTTTGGACTGCATGATTAAATCCCAGTTTTTATTCACAAGTGAATTGCATCCCACTGCCATAGAATCACACACACGGAAGAGTTTTCCCAACCATCGGAATAAAATCCGTGTTTCTATACTCTGCTAGGCATATTAGATCCATTGCTCTTCTCATTTCCCACAAATTCTGGGCTGATGAGTGCAAATTTTCCTCTAGTATTTTTTGATAACCTGCTGCATTCATCTTGCCATCAATTTTAACCAAGTTTCCCGTGCCTGTGTAGCTCACACATCCCCAAAACATCAGCCATCCGCCTCCATGTTTCACAGTAGGAATGGTGTACCTTTCATCATAGGCCTTGTTGACTCCTCTCCAAATGTAACGTTTACGGTCGTGGCCAAAAAAGCTCAATTTTGGTCTCATCACTCCAAATGATTTTGGTCCAGAAGTTTTGAGGCTTGTCTCTGTGCTGTTTGCCATATTGTAATTGGGAATTTTTTTTGTTGTGGCATTGGCGTTGTAATGGCTTTCTTCTGGCGACCCGACCATGCAGCCCATTTTTCTTCAAGTGCCTCCTTATTGTGCATCTTGAAACATCCACACAACTTTTTTTCAGAGAGTCCTGTATTTCAGCCGAAGTAATCTGTGGGTTTTTCTTTGCACCTCCTGGCCGTTGTGGCAGAAATTTTTGTTGGTCGACCTGATCGTGGTTTGGTTTCAACAGAATCTCTCACTTTCCACCTCTTAATTAGAGTTTGAACGCTGCTGATTGGCATTCTCAGTTCCTTGGATATCTTCTTATATCCCTGTCCTGTTTTATACAGTTCAATGACCTTTTTTCCTGCAGATCTTTTGACAATTCATTTGCAGTGCAAGGGTCTGTCAGGAGCCCAGAAACTCAATGAACCTTTTCCACACACTGATTACAAGCAGACAGATCATAGGTGTTGGGTTGGTTGCCTTTAGTAGCCATTCAAACCCATTTGTGTCAAATTGTGTGCATGTTATCAGGCCCAAATCTCAAGGGTACGTAAGCTTTTGATTGGGGTCATTTGTGTAATTTCTGTTGTCATTATGACTTAAAAAGACTTCACATGGGTTTTTGATAATAAATGGCTTCACCTGAGCACTAACCATGAGTGAAAGAAAGGTTTTTGTGTTATCATTCATATTCTCTGAAAAATGGCCAAGAAATCATAAATTCTGCCAGGGTATGTAAACTTTTGAGCACAACTGTATATTTGTACATATATTTATGCATGTATGTATGTATGTATGTATATATGTACGTACATATGCACATATAGGATCCAGCACTTAAGTATGAAAACACCATGAATGTGTTTCCCTCTTCCATTCTTTGTTGTCTGAACTTACACGCCGCCTCGTTCTGACTGATTCCAGCTGGCTCCAGACGATGCCTGGAAGTGCCCCCACTGTAAGCAGCTTCAGCAGGGAATGGTGAAGATGAGTCTATGGACGCTGCCCGACATCCTGATCCTCCATCTCAAGCGCTTCCGACAGGTACTGTAGGTTCACTCTGAGCAGAGAGCAGCGCTCCAGTTCTTCTGCAAGTGTGTGGACTCCAAACCTGAGCTGTGCGTCTGCCTCTGGGGAGCCACAACGTACTCTGAGACCCTGTGGCAGCGCCCCCATTGATATAACCATTCTTCACACAGTAACTGAACAGTCTACCTTGATTGTGAGATATTTCTTTGTATACAGTGCCACACAACTGGAATCAAAGGGATGGAACAGAATAGGTGTGAAAATGTAAACACGGCACTTAACAAAGAGCTCCGTTGTGGCTCTTTTGAACTTCTCAAGGAAGAAGTTCAAAAGAGCCAGGCAGCCTTACTACTTACGCAGGCTGCAAGACTCTTTTGACAAGTCTTGCCAATTGGATGATTCTCTGTATTGCTCACACACAGACGTGTAGCAATTCATTTTATCTGGCAAACAAAATTGTCTGCCGTCTGCCATTTCACATCCTGCCACTGCAGTATAAACACACGGCTCTTTTGAGCAGCTTGTCCTCGTTTCGTTTTCCTCCGGGGCTTCTGATAGCGGCTCTCTCCCAATTTTTCTCTCAAGAGAAAGGACATTGATTGGTAACTGAATGGAAAGGCTGAATGAGAAAGGTTTCTGTTGAACGAATTGTGAGGGACACTGAAATCAAAGCCAATAGCAAACTGGCTCACTCTCCTCGTCTTTTGACTCACTTGGGGGAAAAGGTAAGAGCTGAAAGGTTATTCAAAATAAATGAACCCATTTCACGATGCAACTTTTGAAAAAGGAAAAGCCATAGAAAAGTCCAGCCTAGTCACAAGGATTAGCTTTCAGCTTTCATTTCCTGTCTCGCAAGTGTTCAATGAGGCCACCACCTGCAGGTACGGACGACAGCAGTGCGATAAGAGAATTCCTCGCAGGCGCCAACCACCAAATAACGATTCACTGAGTTTGACCGCTGTCGTTATTGGATGTTTAAGGTCATCGAGGAACATAAAGTTAGAAAACTCGTCTTTCAAACAAGTCACGGACACGTTCAATTCTTGAGAAGTGAAGCAATGTGACATTAAATTGGTTCAATTCTTATTGAATAACCTTGTACATTAAGACCGGAATATCTCACTAACGTGTTAATCAGGCTAGAGTTGCTGTAACTCACTAGAATCTGAGCCGGTGACGTCGTCAGCGTTGGCAGGACGTCTGAGGCAGGAAGGAATGAGAGCGACGAGCTTCTGCTTATTTCTTGGTTGCGTCTAATTCCAAGTCTTATTGTTCTTAAGTAGCGAGCATCCTAATTTCCCGGAGGTCTTCTGGCGGCCATCATCTCATTCAGTGGTGCCCTTCCAGCAAGCGCTCCAGCTTGCAGCAGTAGCGTCTGGTTTTGTCGTAACTGAAGCTGGCCACAGTCAAGCTGCTGTGCATGGGCATTTGTGCTGAGTGGGTTGCGTGCTTTTGTCCTGTTTGTTGTATTTATTTATTTATTTATTTATTTTAATATCTATGAAATTGTTCCCAGCAGCTATAGTAACACACTAGAATTGGAACAAAGATAATTAGAGGAATTGTTGCTATAAATGTTAAGGGTCGGTTCTGTCTTCTATTAACCTGGTTGAAGAGTGACAAGAGTTCAAAGTGATAAAATTATAGAGCCCCAATTCCACTGGCCAAAAAAATGTGGTGTTTTCTTTGCAAATAATCGGCATTTGGTGGCGGTGGAATCTGCTCACCGAGCCGCGCTGTTGCGCGACAAGACGGGTCAAACAACCCGGCAAGCGACCCGGGTCAAAATCGGCTCCGCACCGATCGGCTTGCGATGGAGTTGGAACACCCGGGACAACGCCACCTTTTTTTTCCCTGCCGCACGGGGTGACGTTGAGCGTCACGTGCGCTAAATCATAATGTCGCGCCAGTCGCGGCGTACATCAAGTACTGATGCAAAGGTTTTCCCTCACGTTCCATCAGCGCTGGATAATTGTTCATCGTCCTCTGGCTGTTTCGCCCGCTGCTCGCGCACAAAATGGACCAGACGCCGAAACAATGGCTGCACGGCGGGAAGCGGCCGCGGAGGTGCGCGCCGCTTCAAGTCTGGCGTGAACGACGTCATCGTTCCACTACAGCCAAAAGTGACTCTTGAATTCTGTAGCACTTCGTCATGCGATCTCAGCGCCATGACGTCAGCAGACACGCTGACATGCTTCTAAGCTGAAACAGGAAGACTCATCAGTGGCCTCAACTGGAGTCAGACACCCTGTGGTTTCCATTCAACAATCAATTTAGCTGCGAGCCCCCAGTTTGAGTGTTATTAGTTGGTAATAAAACATATTGAACGCCACTCCTGCTGTTGTGCTGAGTGCCGCAGAGCTGGCTTCTTTTGTTTGGCAGAATTCTGCCATTGATTGCTGTTCTACAATTTCTCACGCAATTTCTGATGCAAAGATTCGAGACCCATCTTCAATTAAATTGTGAAGTGCATAACAACAGTGGGCCAATGTCATCTTCTCTTGTTTGAATGAGTTTTCATTGCAAAGGTCACTTCACTTGTTCACTTGTTGTTCGCTTTGTTTGCCTTTTTCTTGCCTAAAGGAAAATAAAGAAAGTATATAACTGTTATTTATGCCCTGAAAATGTTACTGACTGAAAAACCTTTCAATTTTAGCTTCTTCCCAGCTAAACAGGCCACATTCTGCCTCTGAACTGCAGACATCGTGTCTCCTGCATGTCTTCCTGTGAGTTAAGGCGCAAGGGGAACGGAACGCAAAGAGTTAAAAAGGAAGCTGAACAGTGCCATGCAGCAGTACAGCAGAGAGAGACTCACTCCTGGTTTCTGTCCTGTCATTTGGCCTCAAATGTTTGTGCGTAGCCGGCTGCTTTTGCCGCTTCTGTCCTTACACAACGTGGATTCAAACAATCTTTGGCACGCAAGAAATAAGGACCTCATCACGAAGCAACTCGAGCTTCTAGAAGCTCCCTGTCTGAAGAAGATTGCCTCGGGTAGTCCAGACTCTGGTGCTGGTAGGTGGGGCGCCAGAGAGCCGCGGGGCCTCTGAAGAACTATTTGATGGAGGACAGCTGGAATTTTGCCCGAGGTGGTGGAGGACAGGAGGAGGGCTGAGCAAAGCCATAGTGAGACGCACGCGTTGCGATGGACTGCTGGATGCTGGAAGACAGTTTTAACAGCTGACGACTGTTGGAGTGTAACATGTTGCGGCTGGGTTAGCATTAGGGGTGGGAATGGCTAGGTACCCGACGATTCAATTCATTTCCGATTCAGAGGGCAGCGATTCAATGGATCGCAATTAATCAAGAATTGCGATTTATCACAATTCCTATATGTATATTTTTTCCCCTCACTGTGTGACTAATGAACCAAGTGCTTCCTAATTGTCCATACTGAACAGACCAATTTTCTGTCTATCATCTTATTGATAATAAAAATGTAACTGTCTTCTGGAAGGTACTTCCACAGCAACAACATCTCAACAACAGTCGCAGAAAGCCTCAAACATTGAGCGTGCGCTTGTTTGGAGAATGTGAGACTTCACCTGCCACTCATTGTTGATGAAGTGAGCAGTTCCGGTGACATAGGAATGAGTGGAAATCGATGTTGACGCATCACAGGTTAGAGAAACCCTACCCGCTTTTTCCAGTGACTCCACAACTTTGGTTTTGGCCTCGTTGTGAAGTGCAGGGATGACTTCTTCTCTGAAAGTATCTCGAGTTGGGACGACGCGTCTAGGCTCCAAAGCATGCAACGTACTGCGGATGACTTCCAGCCTTATTAAAAAAAAAAAAACTTTATTTTTTTAAATTTTGTGAATCAATTCATTATTGGCAATGTCATAATCACGATTAATTAATCTGGGTCTGCTTTTATGAGCTGGACGATCAAGAGTTTCAGCAGCGGCTCACATGACCCTACATGTGTTATGTGCATGTATTGATTTTCAAAGACGTTGCACACAACCAGAGGCCTCCCTGGCACCGCCTCCATCGGCGCCGTGCCTTTCCAACAATGCTCATTTCCTCCCTCAACTTGCAGCATGTTTATTTCATTGGACTTAGACTTTTGAGACTGGCGAGCAGGCACCAGGATTCATCCAGCCACAGTCCAATCAATAACTGCAACTCCCTTACAACCAAAGCGCACTAAAACTAAAAGAAGGGGGAGGACCGCCACTCTACACCGACGTCAACCACAGATCAGGTTCGAAATGTAGACGTGAGTGTCTCAAGATTCATGTGTCACGTGCTCGTAGGACGCGCAGTGAAATGTAGAGGCGGCGATGCTGAGCAGAGAGTGTGCGAGCGGCAGTGCTGTGACGGCTGTCTCTCTGACATCTAATTTCCTGGGAAGATTTTTATAAACTCCAGCAGTTTCTGACAGAAGATGATCCAGGCCTGCTGCCTTCCTGTGTGGAACATAGGTGTGTGTGAATGGTTGTGTGTGTTCTGTGCGATAAACTGTGTGCTGTGCCTGAAGACCTCCGGGGCAGGCTGCAGCACGTCGACCCTGAGCACAGGAGAGGCGGTCATAGAAAATCGATGGCTGGATTAAAAAAAAAAAAAAATGCACCGTTAAACACATGCGTTCATTCTGTTTCCCTTTAGCCCGTGACACTGATGACCCTCGGCTTCATTGTGAGTTGTTTGGCGGTTGCTTTAGCACCACACCGGAACTGTTCCAGTGTTTCTCTCTAACAGTTGCAATGCAACCCCTCTGAAACTACATTTCATCCTAATCGCACAATTATGAAACGGTGCAAAAACAGACAGACAAAGACCAGCAAAATAAAACAAGTGGTTAGACAACTGCAGATAATGACGTGCTGAGGTGATTTGAGTTGAACGCCGTGACATCTCCGCTGCGTCAATAAATGCTGGAGCAGTAATTTGAGCTGCTGATCAGTTTGATTGCGCACTGAACCTCAGTTAAAGGCAAGGTGCAGCCTTGCCTTGCACACAGGTGGTGTGTGTTACCCGCAGTAGATAGTAGGAGTTAGCAGTCTTTCAGCTCACTCTTAAAGAAGAACAAGCGACTTCTGAGCAGGTATTTGTTCTGAGGAGGGATATCTTTTTATGTTTTCAGCCAAAAAAACTCCACCATATATGACACGGGTTCACTCTGTCGTTGCATGAATTGGGTGAATGTCTTGTCTGTGGAGATTATCCTGCCTGCTGACCACTGTAGGCAGCAGCCTCCAACCTCTTTTTGATGGGTGTCATGGGAGAAAATATTTTCACAAACTGACTTTCAAGGTTTTGGGAGTGGGGGTTGGAGGGCGGGTGATGCAGCTAAATCCAACGACAAGACCAAGACTGCATGCATTCAAATCAATAAGTAAGGTGCGACACTGGTATGTTGAATCTCAATGGCCGCCATGCTGGTTTCTCTGCAACCAGACTGTCCCAGACTGGTGGAAACACAATGACACTTGAAGTGTGTTCCCATTTGTTCAGCCTGCGCCCTGATTTGTTCCGGATCAATCCTTGACTTTAATCCAGAACAACCAGCAGAGGTTGTTGTTTTTTTTTTTTTTGTCTCAAACATACCAGCTCACCTGCGCTTTCATTATGGAAATTGTGTCGCTCGACCGAGACGAGTGAATATTTAGTTTGTTTGATTGTGCGTGTTAACTGTTGAAACAGGTTGGCGAGCGGAGGAACAAGCTGTCCACACTGGTGCGCTTCCCACTGACTGGACTGGACATGGCCCCCCATGTGGTGAAGAGGAGTCAGAGCATGAAGAATCTGAACTCGGGAGCCTGGCCGCAGTCGTGGAAGCAGCCCTCCGGCAAAGACCACCAGTCCGCTGAGGCCGTCCTTCCCAACGACTACCTGTACGACCTCTACGCTGTGTGCAACCATCATGGTGGAATGCACGGAGGACACTACACAGGTAATAAGCAGGACTCTGTTATTAAATTCTTTTTCATAAAGAATTCACATTCACTGTATTGGATTTTTTGCAGTGCTTTCTATGTACATGTGCCTCTGGCCTTTAAATCAACTAACTCCCCAGAAGAGAGAAAAATCAATGCTATGCATTATGCACAGAGACAGTACATTTGATGCCAGAGAGCGTGCTGATATCTGAGTGCTATCGCTCACCCCCTGGCCACTTGGGTTTTGTCCTCTTCCAGAAGGATCAATCCAGTAGGCTCAGTCCCGCAAACGCTGCTTGCAGCTTTAATTAGTTTTGAAGTTCAATTATGTGCCGTCTACATTCTCCCACCTTAAAACGCCAGATGCTTTTTGAAAATCAAGTCAAAATGTAGTTCACAACTATACGTGTTCAGTGTCAATCTCAGTTTTACCCTAAAACAAAGGAAACTCTGGACTTTCTCTTCCAGAAAGAGGCGTCTTGAGTTACTATGGAAACTGCTGCATGTTTTCCTCCGGAAATACAAAAATGACAGCAACATTGTGTTCCATTAAGAAAACTCCCAGCCTGCTTATTGTACAAAACATACTTGTTGTTAAGCACAGCGCAGCGATTCCATTTCAGAGGATCGTGTGGCTCAAGAGGCGGTGCTGCTTAGTGGCTCCATTGGGGAACAACAAACAGCTCCTGGTATCCTTACATGGCCTTAAATCAGTGTCTCTCGGTGCCTTTCTGTCCACCACCAAGTGTGCAAAGAGTCGTCAGAAACTGCATCACTTTCCAGGTGAATGCACCGCATACCACAACAGAGAAAAAGGGGGAAAAAAGTGTTCATTGCCGTAATGCACAAACATTTATCCCCTCTGTCAGCTCTGGGCTCTCATCTTTTAAAACAGCCCATAGAATCTTTACAAAATGTGCATGAAACAAAAGAATCATTTACATATTTTTGAGTTGTTTTTTTTTTTTTAGAATCGGCACCACAAGGCAGACAAAGGTCTCTCGTCTCATATGTATGGATTTAAAGAAATTTAAAAAAAAAAGAATTTATGAGGAGCCAAAGTCCAGAAGGGAATTAAATACAGGAGGTGGTGAGTCATGGTGTCAGTGGGATCAGCAGCAGGTGTGCAGAATGAATCAGGTGACAGAGACGAGGCTAATTAACCACCAGCTACAACGACAAGCACAACAGAAAAGGAGGGCGAGAGAGAAGACGTGCTGCCGATGATGAATTATGAACATGAATTATTGTAATCACCTGCATTTAGTTTAAGCTAAAAATGTATTAGAATCTATTATTAATCTTATATAATTGTGTAATCCACGCTTCATAAAATATCATTATTATTAATACAAATTTCAAATGTGTCAGTATTTTTCTCAATAATTTATTGCTTTTATAGTACAAATTATTAAAATTACAAAATAATGTTTTTAGTTCAATTTTTCATCAGAAATGAAGGATCAGCTGTTCTTAGTGTGGAGCCAACTACCTTACACACATCATAATAATGTTGTAAATAAAGTATTGGCACTCTGGAATGATTTTGCAAACAGTAACAACAGGAACAGCGTGAGTTTTCCAGAGCCGCACGACCGGCTCATGTTTTAAGCGTGTGATCGATCCATTTCAATCACAACACAGCGTGTGCATGTAACTGCATGGTCATTTTGGGTGTTAGGGCAAACAAAAATAAATAGAGGTAAAAAAAAAAAAGTTTTGGTTTTGGTGTTGAAGAAAACAGAAGGCACAGACACGGGAAAAAAGCGAGAACAAGAAATGTTTCACGTGTCAGGACGAGGCAGGGCGAGGAGAGGCGCTCCGTTCCAAGAAAAGAAATCAACGCAGATGGTTCGACTAGTTTCTCCCCACAATGACCGTGATGATGCTCAGCTAACAGCACCGTTCATTCTCAGCAGGACCGAAAGGCAACTGCAGCTCGGAAGGGTCTGACCATTATTGTTGTGTCACGCTGTGTTTTCTGGCATGAAGAATCTTGCGCCACTGACGTCAGTCTCACCACGCTAGCAGTGTGTGTGTACAATGGGAGCTGCATGAAGAGACTCTATTAGTGAACTATGTGTAATTCTGGTGGCTTTGCGTTCCAGCGTACTGCAGGAACTCAGTGGACGGACAGTGGTACAGCTACGACGACAGCAGCGTGGACTTGGTGCCTGAGGAAGAAGTGTGCACCCGGGGCGCCTACATCCTTTTCTATCAGAGGCGCGACGTCATACCGCAGTGGTCGGCCCACTGCTCTGTCCGAGGTACGCAGCCGGGAGATTTCCGCAATGCTGCGAGGCAAAGATGCATCCAATTTCCTTCCTCTCCACAGCGAACACTTTCCTGGAAAGAGACAGAGCTGAAAAGTGCTGCGAAAAATGAACAAGACATATTTTTTTTTTCATCCATTTTTTTGTGAAAGTGTTGCAACATCAGAAGCATCAAGGGGTGCACACACAGTAGGACGTGCACACCGCAGCTGTGGTCAGAAATAAATAGCGGTATTTTCTTTAAATCATCAATACAAAATTTTACTCTCATTAGCCATCATTATATCAATAGAAATATCAATATGCGCATGACTAGGAGGACGGAGAACTTGGGAATAATGAGGTCAGCCAGTAGACTTGGACATATTCATTGTGTGAGAACCGTTCATTCCAATATATAAAATGACAATACGCTATTTTTGTTGTTGTCAGATTTAAGGTTATGGTGATAATGTGATCACATCACGCACCCTGGCTGTATGTTGACGTCCAGCCCTTTCCATCCAGTTGTTCAGAACGTGCCGATGCTTGTGAATCTCCACCTCCTCCCCGCCCATCAAGCTGCCCTGCCACCGTCGTAAATAGCGAGAAGCGACCGCCCCGTCGGCAACTTGGGGAAAACGCATGCAAATTTCTGCTTTCAAGCCCCGAGCGAGCGTGTGAGAGATACAATTCGCAGATCCCTGACTGTATATCAGTGCATAAATCCAGAGACTTGGTGAACTTTGGGGAACTAAATGATTCCTTTTCTTTTTCAAACAAGGGTGGAGACTGCAAAAGCAGAGTACTTGGCAAAAAAAAAATGTCTCTTTGTGAAGTTTCAATTAAGGAAACCCGTTTCTGGTTCTGCTTCTTCCATTGTTCCCCTCAGATTTCGCTCTATGAATAAAAGATAGCGCAGGAGAGGAAAGTTTTTCCAAAGCATATTCTTTATCACGTTGAACCCACTCTTTTGCAGTCAGCCGTGAATAGCTGCACACTGCAATTTTCTGGATGAAGTAGTTAGATTAAATTAATTGTAAAAATACAGATTATTTTAAAATTTTTTAACTCCTACTCATCTATTCATGTTAAAAATGGAGAGAAATCAAAGCACATTGCTCCAACAACATGTCTGGGTCTTACCTCAGTTATAACCCTGACCACATGACCCTGTTCATATTTGTCCTACCGCACCTTGAATCCCTTGTCAATTTCGCCAGACTCCTCATTGATTTCAGCTCTGCTCTCAACACAGTGGCATCAGATGATTTGAAAAAAAAAAAAAAAACTCCAGCACCTGAGTGCCCCAAAGCTCCTCATTCACTGGGCAGACAATTTCCTCAGCGACAGACCACAGTCTCACCAGAGGGGGCAGCACCACCTCCTCATCACCAACACGGGTGCCTCGCAAGGGTGTGTCCTGAGCCCATCCCTGTTTACCCGCAACACTAATGGCTGCAGCAGCCCCTCACCCTCCCAGAAATACTCAGATGGCACTGAAGTAGTTTCACTGCTCAAAAGCAACACCTCTGGAATAGACTATCAAAGTTTCAACATAGCTGGTGAGGTGTCAGGCAGGGACTCAAGGCAGGACTCTAGCGCAGAGATCTTCGAGATAGCAGACTTTATTGGATTAACACAACGACAACACGCCAACAAATGAAGTCATTTCCTGTAAAGGACTGGTATCTAACATATCTAGCATAGATAACATATCTATCCGTCTAATTATTTGCAGGTTTTTGCAGGCATAACAATGAAAGTTTGTCATCATTAGGCTATTTGAGGCTTAAAAAGATTTTTTTTTTTTTATTGTATCAGTCATCACTTTGTGTAACTGATAGCCATTATCTGCCATTTAGTTTTTCCAACATTCCAACATTTTTTCAACATTGGTTCCGCTTTATTGTGTCACATAATATTATCCCATTAGACAAAATCTATAGCAAATTTTGGGGGACGTTTCCTCTGATTGTGGCCATTTTGAGCACCCACCCACCCACCCACCCAATTATTCTTCTAACCATCTTGAGCACTCAAAACTGTGATGACATTCTCACCGCAAAGAAGCCCTCATTCAACGCGAGCTAGCCTCAAAACAGTAACCATCAAATCAAAATCAGTTTCATCCTACTCAACATTTCCCATCAGTCAAGCGAACGGCATAGTCAAAGCAATGCAGTTATAAAATCTTAACCCATGTCGTTAATATTTTAAGAAAAAAACTGGATTTCATCGCTTTAAAATGGAATGTCTTATTGGACAACTGACCGCCACAGTTGTTATTCCCAGCTATGCCCTCATTTTTTGTGTGTCGCATTGACACACACTACCCTCAGAGTTTGGGAAAATCAACCTTCGTGTTTCTTTTTATTCAAATCTGTGCTACCAGACTGCAAAGGTTTTTCCCCTAGATGAGTTTTCTCCTATGTCTTCGTGCTCCCAAGGATCCACGAGCTCGTCAATGTCAGACCACTGGCTAATCCGACTTACGGAGGACAGTAAAAGAGGAAGCATGGTTTCTCGGACCTCCACCACGTTTCCTCCTTCCATACCTGACTCACCTGAATCTCCTGTCTTCCTTGAAGACGACACTCACAAAGAAAAAGGTAATAGAATACGCTAGGAAGATTTGCTCAGATGTTTTTTTGTTTTTTGTTTTTTTCTTTATTTTGAATAGGTTTTGCACTTAATTATGAGAATGGAAGTATTAATTTTTTTACTTCAATTCCAGGGGGCTTCGAGAGAAGGCCGTTTGTCCGGGGTCTTCAGGGACGCAGTGTGAGTATGAGAGCCCCAAGCAAAGCCAAGGACGCGCTGAGCAAAGTGTTTCCGCTGCGCTGGTCTTTGGGGTCAAAGGACAGACGTAAACCTGAGCCAGCGCCTCCGTCTATTCCGGAAACAGGCCCCGTGGAGTTGGTGCAGTATTTAGAATCTGGGCGGAGGCCGCGGTGCACCAAAGATCCAATAGTCACATTGATGAGTGAACCAAGAAGCAAAAAAAATGCTTCGGAGGGCCGAGCTGCAGAAAACCGTTCGTCCAGCAGAGGAGGCATGAGCTGCATGAGTAAGGCGGGGCAAGAGTCTCCACAGATTCCAGAAGGCCAGAGGAGGCCGTCGGAAAAAACGGCCAGCTTGAGACGCAGCAAGACCAATGAGACGAAAGATGACGGCGTCGTGAATATCAGCAGCGCCGGCGGTAACACCCTCACAAGAGGGAAAGATGCCAAGAAACAAAGCCTCTCCAAGGAGCTGGAGACAAAAAGACGTACCGGTGGTGGAATCCAGTCCAGTCACAGCACCCCCAGTCTTCAGGAGGGGACTCTGAGAAGACAGAAAGGGGAAAGGACTGAGAGCGAGCACCCCGGCACCTATGAAGGAAACTCAAGACCCATGAGAGAAGAAGTTCCCAATCCCAATGAGGGTTTGCTGTCCTTTCTAAAGGGTAGCTTCCTAAAGAAGGACAAGGACTCGAGAAGGTCCAGGGACGTCGAGTCAAGTCGAGGCTCAGCCGACGAGGCGGCGCGGAAGAACGGAGCCACCGGAGGTCGAAGTAAGGCGGAAGAGGGCAAGTCCGCCGGCTCGGACCGCGGGTGACAACATGGCCAACGGCAAGCCGGGACGATCGGCGGCCAACATCAAACGGTCCCAGAGCTCGTCCAACATCCCCACTAAGCACACAGAGCAGACCATGCACAGGACAGCGTCTCTGCACCGGAACGGGATGCCCTCGGCCCGGGCTCCACCGCGCAACCTCACAACAGACAAACCGTCTTACGGAACCCTGCAGAGGACTCGCTACAGCACAACGTCGCTGGGACGCAAAAAGACTTTCCCAGAGTCCAGCTTCTGACTCATACTCTCATTTTGAAATGCACCTCTGCACATAAGCACGAAGCCTTTACACTCAGACAGGGTGTCCTTCCTCTTCGGGCCTTTTCGTAATCCCCCGTTTGAATCAGTCTTTGGCGACGTCACTGCGCGTGGAGAAGGTCTGATTGAAGGCACGACTACCTCGACTTTCAAAAGAACGTGGACATTTTGCTTTTTCAGCCGTTCTCCACCACTTCCTAACACCCGCGGGACAACTTTAAAGATGGGAAGTGTTTTTATGCATCGCCGACCGAGGGGATTCTCTATTCGTGCCTTCACTGAACGACTGTCCATGGACCGCAAGAGACAAAGTACTTTCTCCGTTTTTGATAAAGGTGTCACTTTGTGGCCGCGTCCTATCACTCTTTGAAAAGAGGCGCAATTTTATCGAGACTTGCAGTCGTGTTTGTACTTGACATGCAAACGTTTTCTACAACACAGCAGCCTGTAATCAGTTTGGTTGCTCCTTTGTTGCACATGGGGCGAGTCCCCAGTTTTTGTTTTTCGTTTTTAATGGGTTTGGTAGGAAACATTTAATGAAGTTAATGAAGTGCTGTCTTAGAAACTCTTAATTATTTGTGCCTTCTTGTAAATTGTAGAAGTGTTTAACATTTTCTACACCTTTTTCCTGTGAAACAGCCCTGGTGAAATACCCTCCTCACAAAAACAAAATGGAGATGTTGGGCCTTCAGATGAAAATGTCAGAATCCAGCCAAAGTGCACTGTAGCCTCTACAGGTGAACTTTGAATGCACATTTCCAACTTCCCAGTGTTTCACTGCTTATTACATGACATCCTGTCCTCTCACAACAGCATCTCTAAAGTCTCCTACACTCTCTGATCCTGAATGACAGTTTGTATTTAAATGGCTGCGGTCATCGTGAGTTTCACATTTTGGCAGCGTGAGACCAAGACGACGGATCACAGAAAGAACACACGAGCAGTTGTTGAGACGCTGACGTCGTCAGGTTTTGTCTCAATTCAGTTCAATTCAGTCGCTTGAGGACAAGAAATTTCCATTGCATCCTTCTGCCGAAATGCCCGACTTTTTTCCATGAAATTCATCTGAATGTCGAGTATCCCCAACTTTTTGTGAGTAGCGTATGTGTTTACGTGTACATATAGCAGAGAGGTGGCAGTGTGTCACAGGGTGTCGCAGGGGATCTATGTTGCAATATGTTCTACTGACAGGTGCGCTCTGGCATACGAAGAGCTGTTGAGTTTTTTTATTGCCTAGTCTGCATGTTGAGAGAAAAGTCTTTGCAGCCAATGAGAACAAAACTAATAGAAGCAATTAACAGTGTTTATTATGATTATGAACAAAATTAAGGCTATTTTAACGCTGGGATGTAACTCGTCAAACTAAATAATGTGAGCTGTCCTCTGAATGTTAGAAGTAGCCCTGTTTTTATTCTATTTTTCCAGACTGAAACAAGTGCCTAAAGCAAGGAATCTGCAGTCCTGACCAGTGAGTTAGTGTAGCACTGGAAGCATGGCCTCCTTACAACACGCACCATGCACACACACACACACACACAAAGCTACAACCTTAATATTGACATCTGTATGTTTATAATTAACACTTCTCTTTATTCATTCAATCGTCGTGGTTTTCAGCCACAGTGTTTGTGTGTGTGAGAATGTAATTGATGAGAACAGGTGCTCTGCGGCTGCATCCATACCAATCACACATAAACTCTGTAATTGTTATTTATAATAGAGGGTGTCTTGAAAAGTAATTCATATTTTTATATGAATTGCTTGTATATGATTTTTTTTTTTTTTTTTAATACACTTGCTGAACTTTTACTGGAGAGGTCAGCAGGTACCTGATCCTGAAGGATATTCTGTAGAGTCAAAGCCTACATTATAAACCAGAGATGTGCGGAGGTGTTTATCGAAAAGTGTAATATGAATATAAAATGTCCTTCCCTCTGTTTGCAGATCATGGTTCATAGTCGTGAAAGAAGCTACATTTATCTGCAGGTGTAAGGTTGGTGAATGTAATTGGCTGCTCTAATAATGAAGGTTTTTTTTCACTGCAAAAACACTGCAAAGTCTGTTTTTTGTTGTTATTTTTTGGGGGTTTTGTTGATTGTTTCACTCGGCTTAGTGGCTTAGACACTACGTGGTTGTGGGGATGGAAACTGTGAAAAGAATCTATTAGTTTCCTTAATTTATTTTGTCAGGCAATTGCTACTTTCAAGCTGCTTCGTCAGAAGTCAGATACTAATTTGTTTTTCTGTACACTTACACATTGTGGCCTCATATTTACACCATTTTGCTCTGTTTTACAGAATGAAACACATGCAGAAATAAATAGAACTGGTGAAGGATGTGTCACTCTCCCAGGGCATACTTTATTATCAGAAGGTTATTCAGTTCTAGCAATGGAAGATAATAACGAGTAAGAATTAAAAAATCTACATGTATATATAATTGTGAAATAAAGCTGGCACAAAGGTAGCATACTTTTTGCCAAATATTTTGTCAAGTGTTATTCAGCAAGTCCTTACAGCAACAAAATGCATTTCAACAAACCACAAAATTGCCCACAAAACTCTCACACACTGAAACTAAAAACAAAGTCTTACGAGTGTTTTAATAATCCCCCGGGGTAATTAGGGCACATCAATTAATCCCGGTCAAAGTGATTGGTGATGCATTTAATTTAGAATAAATAGAGGATTTAGCAATTTGATGGGCAATGGTTTAATACAATATGTTCCTCAAATACATTTAAATGGAAATAACTGGTGTCTGAATCCATTTGCTTCAGACCTTTCATTTTAAACATCTCACCTTATTTTAAGAGGCAACAGTGACTTTTCTAGTTTACCTATGCATTTAAATGTCTTTACTTCCAGTAACTTACCCTGAACTACTTCTTGACTATAATTTACCATGGTCAGCTGTTACATTTATGAATATAAATAAAGATAAGAATGCCACCTGAGTTGGCATGCTGTGCAGCACTGGAGACAGAATCTTTTACTGCAGTTGACTCCAAGTTTTTTTTCACCGCAGCATTCATCCTCAGAGCCGCACTCTCAGCGTCGCCTCGTTCAACATTTACTCCAAATCAATTGTTTAGCCTGAGGAAGGTTGACCTCCCCTCACTTTGTTCTCAGGTCATTAAAATGGAATACAGGGATCTTAGAACATTCGAAGGTACAATTTTTTTTTTTTCTTTTTATCATTTTCTTGTTCGGAAGACACTATTAGTTTGTTTTTTTCCTTTTTGACATTCCTCTTCAGCACCTTTCCGTGACTAATTAGTATTGCTTCGAAACACAAATGTCGGATCTTCAAATGTTTTTTTTTTTTTAATGTAGAACGTTAAAATTTTCTGTTGTAACAGTGATCACAAAAATAAAATGCAAATGCAGACGAGTGTTGTGCAGATTGATACTTCTTGTATGGATGCTTACTTCAATACCAGACTTTTAGGATCCTTTCTCCTCATGAGGAATAAAGGAAGCCTGCTTCAGATGCTTCTCATTTTACATTCCATTTAATGAAGGACACATTCTTGCATTTTATCCAGAATATTTCTATTATGACGGTTCTTCCATAGTAGGGCTATATTTTTCAGTCTTGGCTTGCCACTGACCATGTTGCTCCTTTTTCAGCGTGACCCTAAGTGGGAGGCGTAAAGCAGTTTGCAAAATGCTTGGAACAGCGCCCCCTTCACCTGTTGTGACCACAAGCTGAACATGCATGCACTGTTTGCCGGGGCGTATAATTTACCGCTTTCTCTCTATACAGTACATCATCGTTATCATTATCATCATCATTCAAGTCATCAGCTATAAAATGTCCAATGTAATTACTCCTTGTACAGAACTCAAAGTTAGTTCCAGACACTTTGAATGCAGAAAAATGAAGTTTATGATCCTGTCTGGTTCTACATATTAAAACAGCGCTCTCGCTGGCATTATATTTAAAATCCTGTTTCACTCCACACGTAGTGCAGATATCAAGGAGTTGCTGTCATCCAGCACTACTTGGGCTAAAAATGACAAGATCATCTGCATACAAGAGATGGTTCACCCGCTGTTCACCACGTTACAGGTTTACAATTGTATGCAAGACTATTTCAAGAATTAACTTCATATTACGAACCAAAACGCTTGAACTGAATCATCAATCATCTCACTTTTCAAGATGTTCAGTTAAAAGTGAAGGTATTTTGTTTATTTAATTTGTTTCATAAGATGAGACCTATTCCTGTTTTTTTCTGTATTTTCAGAGGCCATGAAAAATACTTTTATTGACTGAAATAGATGCAAACCCCATACATATAAGACATATGGCCCTATTCCAGAAACTTTTTTAAAAACCCAAATATACTTGTTTAGCTGGAGCCTGACTGTTTGTGATTGTTAACTGTTAGAAATTTAAGATGACAGAAATCTACAAGAACTACTGATGCAGCTTAGGTTGCATTTTGCTCTTCAAAGCCAGTTTGACTTTAACACACTTACTGTTGCCCAGAATAAAACAAAAAAAACAAGAAAACAAATAAAGCGCTCCTCAAGACAATGGAAGGGTTTGAATTCCAAAGCTCTAGGAATGCGATGCTGCACATCTCCAAACTGGTATGCTAGATTGATAAACAATGTATTGAATATGGATGGATGTGAAGAGGAGGGATTTGGTTATGCACAATAGTGGGATAGAGGGAAGTGGGATATATTATGGTCTAAGTTGCCATGGAGATTCATTCTGTGGAGTGAGCCTGCTCCAGACCAGGCTAACTTCCAGGATCTATTTAATCTTGTTCCTTATCTCAGTCAACAGTCACCACAAACGGAAACCAATTGTTATCCCGCTGACAGTTACACATTGTTATCACATTCAAACAGACCCACTGTCATTGTTTAAACATTTGTGATCATTCATTTCAAACATAAGCAAACATACGACAAGAGGAACTTTATTAATCCCAAATGGAAATTGAATAAAGTCAGTGAGATTTTACAGTCTGATAGAGGTACAGGTACACAATTTCACTCACATCTGCAAACAGTTTCACCTACAATTTCAACTGATTCATAATGCAAGTACAACTGCAACTTCTTATGCATTCAGGCGGTCTGAAAAACTTTGCAACACTTTATCTCTTTGTCGTACGTCTCTGGCAGTGTCGCCTTTCTTTTTCATTTGCTCCTTCAAGCCTGCATGAGGATTTCCACCTCAGACGGGGAAAAGTACGCCGCTCGGGTTGCCATGGTGAATCTGTGAATCTGAGCTCAATAACGGGATCCATTAACGGAAGGCGTGTGTGCGCACTTGTCCAGGATCAATGAATCCGTGTCCGCTCATCCTGGCTGGGTCTTTTTGCAACAATTTAAGTCCGCAGGCTCGTGTTCTGGATTGGTTAAGCTAGGCTTAGTTGTTGATTCTGCTTGTCCAAACCCTTCTTTCATGCAACAGGCCCATGGTGAGGAGCACCTGTTGAGTCCTTCTCACATTCTGTTTTGTGCCCCTTTCTACGGGTGCTGTATGGCCGCTTCTCCAGTGACGCTTGCAGGGTTTGCATGGGATTTCGTAAGTTGTCACACGTCACATTTCTTGTCTGGTTTTATTGTGTGTTTTTGCTGTATAAGTTGTCGTGTGTGTAGTTTTGGGTTGACTCTGTTATTCCTTCTTTTACTTCTTCTCGTTTTGTTTGGCGCGTTGCCTTCCTTGGCTTATGGCCCATCTGTGGTTCTGACAGAAGGCCTGATGTGTTTGTCCTCCTGTCTGTCCCCACTGTCCATTATAAAGCTTGTCCGTTTGTCAAGTGTTCTGGCAATCGGATGACAACGTGATCTGTGGGTTTTCTGAACGCTGAGATGGATGGTTCATGTCCAGGAATGCTACAGTCCAGTTTGGTTTCTACTACGTGTGTGAACTGTATGATGCCGCTGCTGTCTATGGTGTTTTTTTGGTGAGTTCTTGTTGTTTTCTTGTGTCTAGTCTTTGTAATTTCCAGTATGTTTATGCACTATGTATTGGGGGTGCTGTCTGAATGGCTATTTCTAGGCTCTCCTTGAAAAAGTTGATCATTGTTGTGGATAGTGTGTCTCCTATTGCAAAACCTTCCTTCTAGCTGTATTTCTTTTTCATATCCAAAACAATATTATTGTTTTGGAGATGAAAGGCCGTTGGATTGAGTAAGCCTGCTAATTGTCAGCTTTGTGCGTGTCATCAGTTTTGTCCCGTTTCAATCTTTCTCAGTCAATGTGCAAACTGGGGGCTTATGAGTGTTATTGTGAAGAACGACGTGAGAATGCTGTGTGATCTATTAATATTTTGTCTCTTTCAACTGTGTTTTTGAGTTCTTGAGCCAATTCCCTGGGTATTCATGCAATGATTTTCGTTTGTGCAGCGAACTCACGCCACACCACCGGCTGTGTCATCTCCAATAGCCTCACCTGGACTGCCAAGATCAGTGAAACAGCAAAAAAAATAAAAGAAAAAACACAGAGTACCGCTAACACTTTCTGAGGGTGCTCAGGAAAAACACATTAAATCATGAACTGCTGTTGGCATTTTATCGAGCTGCCATTGAAAGTATTCTGTTTCATGGCCGTGTGCTACACTGGACGTTTGCTCAGCCACCGAAACAATAAAGACAAAATCCCATCATAAAAACATTCAACATCAAGATTCACAAGCGTTTCTTCCCCAGAGCCATTCTCTCTGGAACGAAATGCTCTTAGCATCTTTAGATGCGCCTTTTAAAATTTTTGACACGTGCCCAAGAATGTTTTTACGCCGCTTTTATGTCTGTGACGTCTTTATTATTGTCTATCTCACGCCTTGGCCGAGGTTGAACTTGACGACTGTGACTCATTCACAACTACAAGACAATTGTATAAAAAAGTAAAATAAAGTTCAAGTCCCACTAATTATTTGAGAATGCAAAATTTGTCCTCTGCATTTCACCTATTTCCCCGAGGAAGCGGTGAGCAGCTGAGGTGCAAGCGCTCGGGAATCATTAGGTGATCTCACCCGCAACAACGGGTACGATTGTTATATTCTTTGGTAAGAACTTTGCAATGTGTAGATATCAAAGAGCCCTTCTATGGGTGGATATTATTGTTCTCTCTTGTTCTCAGCATCCAGTTTGGGGTGCAACGGGCTGCTGTTGGGCGTTGGGCGGCTTTCACAACCCGCTGCAGCAGCTTACCAGCAGTGACAGAGATGGTTTCCACACCCCACTGTGGCACAGCTGGTCAGGAGGCTCCCTATCGCACAGAGGTAGATGTTCATCAGAATGGATGCAGACGGTTGGTGTTTCCTCAGTGTCCTCAAAAAAAAAGGATTTGTTGGTTCACCTTCTTGGCCAGGGTGGAGGTGATGGTGGCCCAGGGGTTCTCGCCATGTTCATCTTCAGATGTAGAAAGAGTTACTTGGCTGGGGAAATGTGCTGCGCTTCAAGTGATGTTGGGAGATGATTACTGTAAGCAGTATCAAATAGACTTTGATTAACAATTAACATTTGGTATACAAGCATGTCCAAATTAATGGACTGGGCACTGGTTCTATTTATGTGAAATGAGGCCAATGCTTCTCTTCTTTTGTTGCCACGGCGACTCGAGGTATCGGGACTCCATTGCTGACATTTTATCGTTGTGTTGCGTGCTGCTTCACTCAAGGTGTACAGACTCGGATTTGATTGAACTAAATCCAATCAGCTGTTCTGGAACCGGATACTGCGGTTGTGGCTCCACCTTTTGACAATGTGGCTCCAGGCAGATATAATGTAATCCAGTCCACGAAAACCAGAACCTCTCATAAATACATACATTCATCGTTGTTGTTTAAAATAGCAGTTTGGTCCAGGAAAATTCTTCTACGTCATAACGCTCTCTCTCCTTACGATTTCAGCTCCTCCATCAATGAGGTTGCTGCTGTTGTGATAGTCATCTTTCTTCTTGTTCTTTTTTTAAAATTCTTTTTACTTTCTGTAAATTCTTTAATGTGTGATATCGCGGCAGGACGCAGTTTGATTGACAATCTTTTCCAGTTTTTCACTCGTGTTAATCATTGATTGAATTGCTAATCAAAGAAAGCTGTTCATGCAATACTTTGAGCGCTCTCTCTGGGTCCTCTTGCTGAGCCTCTGCGCTGAGCTTCTCATTTATTTCCCAATTAATTTAGACGGTTTACACTTTTGTGTCTTCTCTGAGCTGTCAAAGCAGTTTAGCTCCTCGTGTAAGTACCTCATTGATGTCAAATTGCCTGTGATAGAACTCGGTCTTTCACCGCCAGACATCTTTTGAATGCCTTTTCATGTCTCTTCTCTTGCGGAGATACTTCCATCAGAGAGTCCTCGTTCTATACGACAAAGACAGCCAGGAATGCACACATCCAGCCACACAAGGTCAACAAGTATCATCTTTATTTTGCCGGCAAAAATATTCGAGTCCAGTCACTTGAAACTGACAGAAAGACAAATTAAGCAAAAAGCAGTGGTAGGTTTTTGTTTCGAATGAATAGCAATATAGATAAAGTCAATAAACATGACCAATTGAAAAAAAATCAAACCAACCAAACCAAATAATGTTGCCCCCTCTAGGCTACACTTAACTTTGTAGACCTACAGGCTAAAGATGGATCGCTCAGATTTCAACTGCAACACTGTCTGCTTTGCAAAACAAGGAAAGAGGTGGAAAAAGGGACTAGAGAGTGACGGCTCCATGCCGGACCGAAGATATTAGAATGGATGTTAATATAGTTTAATCAGAGCTGGTGCGCAGCTTCCTGTCGAAGGCGTTTCATTAAATACAACAGTGCATTCTCTTCTGTTCACCACTCATACTCACGCTTGGACTACTTTATTACCAGGAATTCACTCTTGGCAGACATCCGGGAAGCCCAGATCCACTCCATCACTATTAGTGATCATGCACCTGCAAGAATGCAATAATAACTCCAGTAAAGTTTTAGCGAACCAACTAAAGTCAAACAGAGAAAGAGCAACAATCTCCTCCATCAAAAACCTGGATGGCAAACTAACCCATAATCCAGACGAAATTAACCAATGCTTCAGAGATTTCTACAAAAAATTATATTCCTCCGATAATAACCCTTCAGAAGCCTCTGTAGATAATTTTCTTAATAGTATTGTGCTACCAAAATTAAATCATGAACAGGCTACTACAATGGACGCAGATCTCACTCAGGCAGAGTTTGAAGAAGCCTTGGCACAAATGCCATTAAATAAAGCCCCAGGACCTGACGGCTTCTCAGTAGAATTTTATAAGGCACTTTGGCCAACTGTTGGTCCTACCTATTATAGAATGGCTAGAGAGATCCTAAATACTGGACTTCTCTCTTCAAACATGAATTCTGCTAACATTAGCCTCATACTCAAACCTGGCAAAGACCCATCGCTCCCAACTAGCTACCGACCAATATCGTTAATCAATACTGATCTTAAAATTATCTGTAAAGCAATAGCTTGACGACTAGAAAAACCTACTCCATATATAATCCACCCTGACCAAACAGGATTTATTAAAGGCAGAGACTCAACTTCCAATGTACGTAAATTTATCAATCTGATAGATTACACTAACGCCAATGATCTACAAACAACAATTGTTTCGCTAGATGCAGAAAAAGCATTTGACAGGGTCAATTGGAGTTTCTTATTCGCAACGCTACAAAAATTTGGTTTCGGGAATTCGTTGATATCCTGGATACGAACATTATATAGCTCTCCGTGCGCCTCAGTTAGAAGGAACAGCCAGATCTCTCAAAGGTTTAATCTGCAACGAGGCACCAGACAGGGCTGCCCTCTCTCCCCTTCACTATTTGCAATGTTCATTGAACCTCTGGCAGCTGCAATTCGGCAAAATGAGAATATCAAAGGAGTCCAACATCCGACCATAAAATAAGCCTATATGCCGATGACGTATTATTATTTCTTCGAAATACACAATCCTCACTTGCTGAAGTTATCACCCTTATTGACAATTTCTCTTGTATTTCGGACTATTCAATAAATTGGGCAAAATCCACAGTGCTACCGCTTAATTGTAAGTTTAAACGAACCTCTCTAGCACCACTGCAAGCCGGTAACATACAATATTTATGTATCAACTTCTCTCCCAACCTATCAGACTTAATACAACTCAATTTCATCCCGCTAATCAAAAAAAATAGAAAACGATCTAATTCGATGGAGAAACTTACCCATCTCTCTTAGAGAAAGTTGCGACAGTAAAAATGATGGTTTTACCGAAGTTAAACTACCTTTTCTCAATGATTCCACATCAACCTCCAGCTCAGTGGTTTAAAACCCTGAACTCAAACGTCACAATGTTTCTATGGAAAAACAAACCACCCCGTATCGGTCTGAAGACGCTTCAAAAAAGCAAAAGATGCTGGGGGACTAGAATATCCAAACCCTGGCTCTGGGCTGGGGGCCCCCTTGTTAGTGGGAGGGCTGGTCCATCCCCGTGTCTGGGGACTGGCGCTGGATCGTACGCTGTGGGGTCGCATACCTGGGGTGGGGCTGCGCGGCCGCCGGCTACCGCTCCTGTGTGCCCGGGTGGTGCCTTCTGCCCCGCCTTCGCCCTCCGTCTCCCTGGTCGCCGCCGCTGCCCCGGGGCCCTCGGGCGGTGGGGGCTGGGCCCCTTTTGGCTCCTGGATCCCTGTGGTGTCCCCGGCCCTGATGTCGCTGAGAGGGCGCCCTGACCGGGAGTCCCCCCGGTCACATAATAGGTGGTTTTTTGTTTTTTTCTGTTTCTTTTTTCTTCTTTGTGTCTTGGGTGGTGACTGCCCGGCCTTCTGGCCGGGCGCCGCGGGGGGCTCGATGTGGGCGGCGGCCGGGTCCCCGGTGGGCCTCCCCCCGGTACGGTTTCCTCACCCTTGCTCTGGGGCACCGACTGCACCCTTGTTAGCGAGGACCTGGCCCCCACGCAGTCAATGACCCACTGACATTATCACCAGGGCTTTGGATGAGGGTCCCCATCGGCCGGCCACCGCTCCATCCGAGACCCTCTCCAATTTTAATAGCATTATAGACACTCAGGGCCTGCGGGGGATCGTGCACTGCGTGTGGTTGCCTTACCACCCCTCCATTTTAACCGCACCATAGTCCAACACACCAGCAAGTGCACATATACCGCACTAATTGGCAGCCTACTTCCAGTGACGTACTTAAACACACCTACTCCCACATTCAGGTAGACACACCACCACATCCACACACACACATGTATACACAAGCGCGGGTACACTGTTGCACACTGTGTTTTTTTCATTATGGCCAGACCGGACAAAGGGGGGGGGGGAGAAATACAACAGTGCATGAGAGTTAGAAACCACCAAAGAACATCAACAACTCACAGCTTTCTGATCATGGCCACAGCCAGGGAGCCTGTTCTTCCTCACAAAAGCTCACGTGCTTATTTTGCTTATTGGATTTTTTTTTTTTTTTTACGTCTGTCAACAGAGGCCCATTTTCACAGAGTCTATGGCTCAGGGTTTTCTTTTGTATTGTGTGTTTGTTTGTTTGTTTGTTGTTTGAAGCTTTTTAAAGCTTCTAATTGCTATTTTTCCAATCCACGTCTGGCAGGAGTGGATTGAAAAGATAGCGTGGAAAAAATGTGACGTAATTCATGCCATCTCATTGTGCACTTCTTTGTTATGTGTTGTGCACAGCCCAGCAAGAGAGCAAAATGGTGTGAAAATTGAAAAGGACTGACATATGGGCAATTTGAGATCTTGGCATACAAGAATCTGAAAAGTACTTTGTAAAGAACAAATTCAAAGACTTTTAGAAAAGTAATGTTTCATTCTGATGGGCCGGACAATACAAGTTTTTAATATAGAGCTGTTGGTGTGTGTTTCTTGATCAATTGTTTGCAGTGATGGAACCATATTCTTCAATTCCACAATCTTTGCAATGTGGTTACTAATAAGATGTGCAAACAGTTTCTCTCCCACTGTTGTCACTTGAGGTTTCACTTGTGTGTTGGGTAAAAGTTCTTTTTTCTTTTTTTGGTAAATGCAGTTCCGTTGATGCATCCCTTTACCAAATTACAGAACATTGACGAATGTTTCATCTTCTTTGTGAAAGTGTTGTGCCGTCAAAAGCTTTGTGCTGATCACAGCACAATGCCAATGCCCACAACTCAGAGGATTTGAGCAATAAAACAAAGTGGTTTCATTAGACTCCAAGTGAAATAGGGTGAGTTTCATTTGATTCATTTTGTTTTCTACAACCACTTCTCATGCACTCATCCGGGATGTTTTCATCGTCTGACTCCAGGCACAGCAGGGGTTGAATCACGTGGCTAAAAGTGGCTAAAATGGGGAAAAATAGCAAAGTTGTTTTTTTTCTTGGACCTACACTTCCCATGTTCTGAGTGAACCGAGTGTCCCAGTTCACTCAGAAATGGAACATTTGCTGTACCGTCTTTTTCTTGACCGGCTTCAAAAAGTAAAGTGAAAGAGAAGGAGAAGTTACCCAAAGCAGAAGATCCACTTCACCGTCATCCAATCCAACATGTCTGTCTTTCAGTCAGCGCTCGTCTTCTTCGCCTTCCTCTTGTGGAGGTTGCTATCCTGGAGATCCTGCACTTCTTCTCCCTCCATTTACTCTGCACAAGCTCGATCCCCATGCTTCTTCTCTTTACAGTGCTTACAGCCACGCTTTGTTAATGTTTCATCTTGTGGGTAGGGTAGTACAGGAAGGAGCGTGATGAACAAGGAGCTTCAGAATTACAGGAATTAAAACTGAGCATTTCCTCGCAGGCAGTATGTGAATCTATTTTTAGATTCATTTACCCCCCTCATCAAGACTCAGCTTAATGCTGCAGGTTTGATCATCAGGCCGGGGTCTCTGTGTGGAGTTCTCCCACTGTCTACCAAAGCGGGGTTGGCAAGAAGGAGTCACACAAGAAGGAACAATGGAAGTTGCAATTATAATGATTACATTTAACAAGACTCAAATGAACAGAACTGAACTGAACTGAAACTCCACTGACGTGGAAAATTGTTTTGGCAACAACACTTGTCAAAGGGACAATACAACTGTCAGAAATGCATTTCCCAGCTAATGTTAATGTCAGTCAATTCTTTTTCCATTTGTTTCCACATGCACAGTAATGTTGCTAGATGAGTGTCCGTCAGACATCAGAAGATCCAACAGAGTTCAAAAGGGATGAGAATCATCAAACACAGATTTTCTCACTCTTGATTGCACGTATTAATTGGTCATTTGTGTGGTCAAACCAAGAACAAGGGTGAATGAAAGTAAAAAAAAGAAAAAAAAGAGGAAAATCCTTTCTATAACCTTGTAGGTAACTTCTCTAACTTCTCACTGAAATGGAGTGTGTACGTCAGTCATACTTTGTGAACATGGTGTTTGTCTGTGTTTACAGACAGTTCTGCAGTCCAGGAGTAAACCAAGGGACTCGGTGTTTGCAACAGCTTCAGGAATCTGGCTGATAAGTTAGACTTGGAAATGTATTTACATCCTGCTTCTTGCAGAATGTCAGTGCACTTTTTTGGCCACATACCAGTTGTTTATATAGATTTGTGGCTGGATTCTCGACACCTAATAAATAGTCAATAATTTGTCATTATTAAAACTCATTTGTTAAAACAGGAGAGAGAAACAGAGGGGAGAGAACACACCCTTGTGGGCAGCCAGTGCTGACACGTTCTACACACAACCTCCAACTGCAAGCTCAGAAATTCTCTTCTCCAAAGGATGAGACTCTCATAAATGTTGAGATCCATTAACCCATGTGTTTTTTTTCCGGGAATTCTAAGATCAAACCCACCAATAAGCACCTGATATCCTTAAGGAGGCATCAGCTGTTCTAGGAGACCTTGCAACAAGCTCCTCCTTTAACATTAATTGATGGTTCTGAAGGGAGTTATTTGTCGACCCAATTATTCATTCAAGCTGTCCTGAGTCCATCTTCTGCTCCCAGTTAAACATGTGTTGGCTTTACTTTTGTCAATAATCTTTGTTTTGTTTAGAAGTTTCACTTCTTCGTTGTCTCCCTTTTCACACAAAAGTGGCTACTGTGACGGAAAATAACAGCTTGTGTGTATAATGGCTCGTCTGCACCCGAAGAAACCACATGATCTTGTCTTTTTTTTTTTTTATGGTTGCTATAGCTTAAGACCTTGTTCTGATCAATACTGCTTATTGAAACAGACATGCTGTGGGCAAAAACTCAATGGTCTTCCTATCCACATGCAAGAAAGGGTGACATTCGACTACAAAGAAGAGCCATACACAAAGACAATGAAAGCAGCCTGTGTGTTGATGCTGAGTCAACGATGCTCATGACTGTATCACCTGTTTGCGTGACCACTCTGCTGCCTACACTTGGGTGTCCGGAATACTCTGTGTTCTGTGTAACCTGCTCCTGCAAGCCTGAATAAACATTGCCTTGTCCAGCAGACCGACCTCTGATGTATGATTGAATAAATTCCACAACACTAAAATAAGAGAGCAAGACACGGCCTCTGGGGTTATGCTAAACCATACAGATTTCACACCATAGCTGACGCAGATCAATAATGCTGTGAATGGACTTCCCAAGAAGTGGAAACTGAACTGAAACAAGAAGTTTTAGTACAGCATGTAAACTAACTAAGTATGTAAGTATGAGATCTTCTCATAGCAGCGCTTGAAGGCAGAGGTACACAACTTTGACGGCAGGCCTGGGAAATAATATAGTAAAATGAAATGGTAAGACAATCATTGGAATTTTCCTCTGTCACTTATAGAATTATGTATTAATAAACATGAAGCACAACGTCACGTACAGTCCTTTATAAATACAACCAAGACAGACTATCTCAAGGTTTCTTGCTAAGTGTCTCAGGGAAGATAAGCACACCGGCACACCGCTGGAGTGTAACAAGTGCTTCCCAGCCCGTGTGACAGACAATTACAACCAAAGTCCCTCATAGTCTGGAAATTGTTTCTTTCTACCTGTTGCAGACGTCGAACGATTATGTGGAATTATTTGAATGAATTTAAAAGTCCAATATGTAATATTTGGCTTAATTTATGATGTTTATATCAACAAAAACTTAATTCACTGCCCATAAATACAATAATAAGTGTGTAATCAGAGTACAACAAAAGTCATTTGGTTTTCCTACCGTTAAAACGGTTCTATATGCACATAAATATAGCGAGGGTCTTGCTCCCAATGATTGCCATCTATTTCTAAGGAAGCCTGGTGTGGACAATCCAGCCTGCCTGACAGCGCTTTTCATAATTAGGGTGACTGCCCACGTCTTCAAATAAACCAGTGAAGAAGAAGGTGGGCGTGGTATCCAGGTTTGGGCGTGCAGGCCACCGTAGCTCACTGGCAAGTTCAGGAGGTGGAGTGAGAGTGAAAGACGTTGCTGACCTTTAAATGAAATGTATCCGACACTGATTAAAACAAATTCAATCAATGTTGTCTTTCAGTAAAGTTAGAATAGTTATAGAAAGGACATTAAAAAAAAAAAAACATCTAAATGAAAGATGAAAGCTAAACACAGCCTAAATAGTCGCTCTTAGTCCTGACACAAGCTGCGTTCCGTGTAGAATGTCGAACGTGGTGACCTCATGAATTGCCTTCTATAGAAAGCTGCAGTTTTTGGAACTTGTTAGCAAGTGATGAACAGATTGTACTTACAGCACAAAGCACTTTGACTGCATCCCATTCGTTCATTGACGACCTGCTCATGATAATCACCTGGCCTTTCAGCGTCGTTCTCAAGCACACGTCCACTTATGGACAGTGGCAGCTGGAGTGTGATTCATGAGGGCTGACCATGACTACATTCAATTATCACCACACACCACCCCACCCGGGGGCGCGTGGGGAAAAAGGTGAATCTGGAGGAAAGCGAGTGTGTTTGGTTTTACAACATCTTCTGGAGGAATAAAGATTGTTAGAACGGAATAAACGTCGTCTTTATTGCATCATTGGTTAACAGTTTCTACAAATGCTTCTCCCGTACTCCCGTAGGGTGTTGCATTCCAATGAGAGACTTAGTGGACCTAGTGGGTATCCTTATTAAAATGCCCACCTGGTGTGTGTTCCTGCCAGACCCCAGAGAATCAGGACATTCAGCGCTTTCATTAAATTGCTCAATATTCTGTTTTTTATCGACTCTGTCAACTGAAAAAAAAAAATATTTTCTAACCCATTTCATTGCCAGGAAACTATCAAAACTATTAAAAAACAGTCAAAAATCGAGGAATTACAGATAAATAACTTAGTCAGTGAGGCAGAATTAATGAAGCCATTGATGCGTGAAGCATATGGATACAACTCAGATTTTGTTAGTCACTTGGTTTTAAGACCCCTGGGTAAGTATGTTAACTTAAGTTAAAGGGGGTAATCCACTATTTTCATTGTTATCAGATCATCATTCTCAAGATCCGGTTAGCTGGCTCTGTTTCTTTGGTTTGGACTTCATGAGTTCCGGAGTGTCACGGTCTGCACCAAGCTAACAGTCTGCGCCTGTGATCTTCATAGCCAACAATCTGCGCCTGTGATCTTGATAGCCAACAATCTTCGCCTTTGATCTGCACTGCCTTTATTAACCAGTCTCCCGTGTTCCCCCGTTGCCAGATTATCTGTTTTGCATTGCACCAGTAATCCAGCGCCTGTCTCCTCGTTGTGCTCATTCGTTCCCCGGTGGACAACAACCCGCCTCCGACCCTGTCCCGCCTCGTCCTCGGACCGATTCCCCGGTAACGACCCTGCTCGGCTCTCCAGCGCCTGTCTGCTTGTTGTACTCCTTCACCCGTCCAAAGAGCCATACTTTTGACATTACAATTCTTGTCAATAAGTCACGAATCCAGCGCCTGTCTGCTTGTAGAATCAACAGCATTTACAAATGAACAGGGCAATCTGTAGAATCAACAGCATTTACAAATGAACAGGGCAATCTCAGTAAATGAAACTTCGAGAGTGCAGCACCATCAAATGCAGCAATTAAATGTGTGAGATGAGTGGAAAGACAGCGCTGATTAAAGTGTAGAGGCTGATGGCCACAGGGAGGAATGCAACTTGTCTTGGTCTTGGTTCTGCTCTGTAAAAAAAAATCAACTTGGCAGCTTGGGAGTTTTGCCTCCACCATGATAAGAGATTGACCTGTGACTTCGGAACAGTGAGAGCCCTTGAGAAACACAGCCTCTGCAAACCTTCATAACCCACTGCTTTCTCACAAGAAGCAGCAGAGTTCTAGGGACCAAGAGAGTTCTTCCGGCTGTCCACAACCACAGGGGAGTGTGTGTGTGTGGGTTGGCGTAGGCTTTTCTTGTGCCATGGCGCCAAGAACCTGGCAGGAAAGACTGAACAATAAAGTGATTGCAGTGACTGAAAGATAGCGATATATATATATATATATATATATATATATATATATATATATATATATATATATACATATACACATCAGAAATTTCAATTCTTCAATTCTCATGGTCTCAAGGCTGCGCGGGTGAAGGGAGACAGCTTTAACATTGCCTGCTTAAAGAACACTGTTAACTTTTTCTGGTGGTGCGGACTGCCGAAGAATTTCTTTTGATTTTACAACTTCAATCAATTTGTTTTACATTTGCAATAACAGGCCATTATGTAACGTGTCAGGTAAGGACCCAAGTGCAACACCAGATGGGTAAGGAAAGAGGATTTATTTGCGACAGTTAGCAACAGTAGGCTAAAGCTCGTGGTCGGGGACGGAAGGCGGGGACGGAAGGCAGAGCAGGTCGGATGTCCGGGGCGGAGATCGAGGGTCCGTGTCCAAGGCTTTCCAGGTCGGCAGTAACAGGGCAGGAGAAGCAGGCTCGTGGTCGGACACAGAAGCGAGGTCGGGTTACCAGGACAGGAACGCAGGACGCAGGTCAGGGGCCTGAAAACAGGTCGAGATCGGGCGGGCGGGCAGGCAGGCAGGCAGAACAGGAACCGCTGGAAGGTCATAACAGAGTTAGCGGACAATCTGGCAACGAGTGTGTGTGGGACCAGGGCCTTTATGCAGCAGTGATGGCAGAGAGAAAGCAGGTGAGTTAATCAGGTGGAAACGTGGAAGCCTCAGCTGCGCGCCAGCCAAGGGCACACTGAACCCAGCAGGCAAGACTGACAGGCGTGTGACACAAAACTAGTAGGTACCTACTGTCACCCTATTACAGCATTTTCCCCACAATTCATTCAATTTTATGAATCATCATTCATCACATGAAGGTACTCACTATATTCTACATATACAAGACACCATGGATTGTACGGAGACAGTCGCACATGGGCTACTGGATCCGTCTTCATTCACAAGACCCCGTTCAGGAGAACACGGCTGGAGACTGAATATTGCAGACAACATGTGGCGGCCAAAAGATAAGCTAACTTTTTTTTATACATTTGCAAAAACTTGTAAAATGAGTGTTAGGACACAGCTGTATGTAGGTCCTCAGCTGACCTAGAAACTTTCCAGAGCCACATTTTGATGAATGCCAGCAAACACTGACATCTTCTGTCTTCCTCACAAGTGTCACCTGACGGTTGTGTGACGGCTTCATGAGAAGGCATGTCACACTTCCATCAGGTGACACTTCTGACAAACAGATATCCGTCCAAACATGCCATGGTCGGAAAGAAAAAAAACCTACATTTTCAATACCCCCTGCTTCCTGCACTCAGGGTTGTGGAGGTCTGACACCCTGGACAAGGCGGCAGTTCATGGCAGAAACACCTGCAGTATACCCTCTATAAAGCCAGAGTTCTTTCTGCCGTCTTGGATTTGGTCTTCACCTCTAAAGGCCGTGGAGTGCATATACGTCCAAAAGCCTCCAAATCATATGGGCTCATCAGGGAATGACAGGTCACGGTCTGTCGTTTCAGTGTCTCCTGTTTCATTTTGATAGAAAAGAATAGAACAGAATAGGTCGCTTTTTATTAATGCCACATCGGGGAAATTTGCATAATTACAGCAATGAAATAGTGCAAAAAGATGGAAAATGATATTAATTAAAAGAAGTAAAGATATAAAAAATAAAATAAAGTATAAAGGAATAGCCTCGCCTCTCTTGTGTAGTCTGTATTTTACTTCCTCGTTCTGTTTTCCAGCTTTTTTTTTTGTTGCCCCATGATTTCATCACCTGTGTCTCGTTGCCAGTCCTGCCCTTGGTTGTTCCCACCTGTGTTCTCCTGCCCCTCATGTTAAATAGTCCTTGTCTCTCTTGTGCGTTTGGTGAACTGTGTGCTGTATCTCCAGGTCTGGAAGTCGGTTTCAGTTTTGTTTGCTTTTTTTTAAGTACAAGTCTTCCATTTTGGTTTTTGTTCTGTACCCACGCGGGTCACCTTTTCTTGAGTTTTGTTCAAATAAATAGATTTCTGTTTGTCAGCATTGTGGACCTGCCTGCGCCTCCACAAAAACACGTTAGCCAATCAGAATGTGTCAAGATCCGGTCAGCTGGCTCATTTATTGGTTCGGGCTTTGTAAAGTCCAGGAGAAAATTGAATTGACCAATCATTGGTTGATAATAGGTGGGTGGGACTTCAGAAATGATTGAAGGGCTGTCTCAGATGCAGCAGCAGCGAGAGACCAAGAGAGGGAGGTTTCTGCTCTCTGTGCTCAGCTGCGCTCTCTAGTGGTGGGAGAAAAATGGGAATTGCTACTCAGAAAATAAGTGAGTAGGCAAATGAAAAGTGAAAGACTGTAGCACAAAAGAAACAAGGGGTTGACTTTCAAAGGTCCCTGGCAGGTGGAGACGCATATTATTAAAAAAAAAAAGAAAAGAAAAAAGACTAAAAACTTGCTCTCCAGTTGGAACACAACCTGAAAATGGAAGAATCAAAGAAATTCTGAGTCTCAAACCAGATCACAAGATGAATCAGGTTGAGAAAAAGTGAGTTTTGTATTGGCAAATTAAGTTCTATATTGACATAAAACATAGTTTTAACATCACAACTGCACGATAAATACAAACATAGTAACAAAACAGTTTTAATAATTCGAGAAAATGTTGTCAGGGAAACACTGATCTGACTGAGCAGCTTCCTCCCTCCCCCCCTTTTTTTTTTTTGGCTGTTCATCATGTTCTTTTCCATGTTTGCTTGTTTTGATAGTTTGATTTCTAATTCTGTTTTCAATCACAGGTGGAGAGGACGTTTGTATAGTAGGCCCCTTGGGCTTCACACCTCCCCTGCACAATGATTGTATTTTTTTCATTGGTTTTTGTAATTTTCTCATTTTCTTCAGCTTTCAACCGAAAAAGTAAACTAGACTACAATCCTGACAGAGCTGAGATTTTTTTTTTTTTTTTTTTTTGGCGTTCCATCTTTTTGATTTATTTCATCGTGGCAACTTGTTGAAACACGTAATCTTCTTACTTTGTTGACCCGCAAGGAAGAAGAAAAAAAAAAAACTGTCAAAAGGATTCAAAAATCCCCCTTGTTGTCTTATTTTAATAATTACATTATTACCGCTCACTTATCCTCCGCTGTATTTTACTCAAAGTCTTCTCATCATGTTTCACAGTCACCCCCATAAAAAGCACACAAACACTGTAGCAAGCAGGAGCAAGTGCAAGCCAAACACGCAGCACTAAAACACAGAGAGTCGCAACAACATCGCAGTAATTCCACTCCACCGTGAACAGCTTCACTTTCAAGGCTTTCCAGAGTCTAGGCCTCGTCAAGCCGCCAACCACCGCGTGCTCACAGTGAAACTCAGTCAGTGCACGACACAACAATTTTCATCGGGGAATTCCTCTCGTTCAACGACGAATGGGAACGAACACCGAGTTCAGGAGCATCACATGGGCACACACCTGCGATACCAAGAGGACGGTTTCCTCAACCTTCAACCAAAACCTACTGCCAGGCTGGCACAATTGCTTTTCCAGTGCAGGTCTACCACAGGTTTTCACATGAGGCGGGACTGAAATTCATAAGGTTGTGAACATCACGACACAAAATTGTTCCTTTGAAAGGTTCTGTCTGCTCGGATTTAAACAAAACGTAGCGACAGACGTCTGAACCGCGAGAGAAAATCAAACTTTCGGAACCATGAACTTTCAAATGTGCTGTCAGGCTAAACTGAAATGTTTTGCACAGTCTTGGCTTAACGACCCATTAAGTAATAGTTTAAAGGATTTCACGATATGAAATGGATTTAAAATGCACACACACACACACACACACACACACACACACACATAGTTAAAAATGAGTAATACATGTTTTTCCTTCACTCATTGTACACATTGATATTTACATAAACAGCAATTGAATGTATACAGAGGTGGCCACAGGGTCCACAGTGGATCTGATTGGGGGGTTTTCGTGGCTTTCTTGTTGTTTTCATCCTGTTATCAGATGTCGGCAGGTGTGAAATCAGGTGGGACGGCAGGACTGATGTGACGTTGCGCGTCTGAACATGGAGCGCCGCTAAGCCGTACACACCGGGCCTTTGATGACAAAAGCAATGGACGTTTTTCAGACGTCGGATCCGCGGCACGCACGAGCTGCAAAAGTCAATCGTCGCTTTCATCCTTGTCCGCACGTTTCCCGTTGCCATTCACGGTGGGTCCACGTTGGACGGCCTCTCAGCGGAGGGCGGGTCCGGCCGGGGCTCCTCGGGCACCATCCTCACGCACACGCTGCCCCCGTCGGTGGTGCTCGGGTTGACGCGGACCTTCCGTTGGAGCAGGCGCACGGCTCGGAGGAACTGCCTCTTGAACGTCTCGCTCAGGACGATGTAGAGGAACGGGTTGATGCAGCTGTTGGCGTAGCCCATGCTGATGGCTATGTAGTAGGCGTAGGTGAAGGCCAGGCTCGGCTGCTGCACGCCCAGATGGACCAGCTGGAGGATGTTGTGAGGGGCCCAGCAGATGAAGAATGCCAGACAGATGGCCACGGCCATGCGGGTGACCTTTCTGGTGCGCACCCTCAGGCTCCTGGGGGGCAGCGGCGCCACGCTTGTGGACATGTGCTGGAGGATCTTGAAGAAAACCAAGCAGATGACGGCCAGCGGGATGGCGAACGCCAAGAAAAACTGATAGAGGGTGAACCAGTAGGTGTCGGCGGCCGGCAGGAGGAGGGCGCAGGCCACCAGGCCATTGGGCAGCGCCATGAGGCCGGCGTACATCCACACGGGGGTGATGGTGAGCACGGAGAGGCCCCACACCAGCACGATGACCAGGCCGGCCACGCAGGGCGTGCGGATGTAGTTGAAGCGAATGGGGTGGACGGTGGCCAGGTAGCGGTCCAGGGTCATGGCGGTCAGGATGTAGGTGCTAACGATCTGACTGTTGGAGTCCAGAGCTGTGATGACCATGCACATGGTGGCCCCGAAGTGCCAGGAGCCGTTGCCAAGCAACTGGTGGATGAGGAAGGGCATTCCGAGAAGGAAGAGGAGGTCGGTGATCGATAAGTTCAGGATGAAAATGTCCGGGACGGTTTGCTTGGCGCGGCACTTGGTTTTCTTCATGATGGTGTAGATGACGATGCAGTTGCCCACGATGCCCAGGAAGAAGATGATGGCGAAGATGACCGGAAGGATGGCGCTGTGGTGGAGACTGCCGTCCACAGCTGCAGGATGAAGAGCAGCAAAAAAAATAAAAAATAAAATAAATAAGTAAATCAGTCAGACTTTCCAACAACTTCCCAGATTCACCATGTCAAGATGATGAGATCTGATTGTAATGGTTCTGACAAGTCTCTCTCTCTCTCTCTCTCTCTCTCTCTCTCTCTCTCTCTCTCAAAATATAGTTTATATAAGAGAGAAAATATATATTTTTTCTCTCTGAGGTGCATGAGGTCTAAAGCTAAACGCACGGAGGAACGTGCAGGGGATGGTGTCACACATTCTTGAAGTTTGGTCAGACAAACACAAATACAGCAAGACCCCGTCAAAAATGTTGTTTGCTGTTTTCTTTCTAAATCCCGTCAGCCCCTGAACATTTTTAACAACGGGACTGAATTCATTTGAAAGGACAACTGAGAAGAGTAAGGAGTGAAAAGAACAGCGTGCCATATTTTCTGTCGCTGACCAGACCGATTTGTACCGACAACCTACCGTCTGTCGACGAGTTCGTGTCTCCCAGGGAAGAATTCGTGGCGTTTAAAAAATCCATCCTTTCAAAAACAATCACCCAACGTGTTTGCTGTTTACAAGCGGTTGTTCATTAAGAAACATAAAAACAACAAGAAAAACAAACAAACAAAACAACAAAAAAAACCAACCACAAACAAACAGAGGCGCAGCTGGAAAAGTGCTGGCACCTCCGGGTCTCCAGGTGTCCCACTCACAGCAGAGTTGCGCCGTCTTCGCCGGTGCACGCTGCGGCGCGCGGCCGAGAGCGGTGTGCGGCAGACGCAGCGTCTCTCCGTGCGAAAAGGGATCGCGCGCTGTCACGGATGGGATGTGACGCGCGCGGGCGCGGAGCGTCTCCCTCGAGACGCGCAAGATCGGATAAAATCAAGCGTGGCAAAAAACAACAACACGGTGGGTAAAGAAACAGACAATGGAGATGAGGCAAGCCGAAAATTCGTCCCTATGCCTATTTTTTCCCCTCTTTTTTTTTTTAAGTCTTTTTTCAAAAAATGTGTAAACTCGTGAAGAGCGCAAAGGAACTCATCTGGCTTCGTTTTCCTCCGCTTGCCGTCGACGGAGACATTATTCGATCAGTAGTTCTTCCGTTCCATTTCCATGTCCCTCTTTTGTTTCCACCCAGGAGCCACGGACGTTGACGCTCAGCTTCGAACGATGCCCTCGACCCCGGCTAAATACCGGCAGCTCTCCAACTTTTCTCCTCACACCTGCTGTTTCCCCCTAGAGCCACTAGGTGGTCGTCTTCTGCCTCTGGTACAACAACTGTGTGTGAGAATTGCGAGTCACAAAATTGGGTTTTATATGCGTCGGCACAGCGGAGAAACTATGAGGGAGAGCTCATCCGCTCGGGGTCATGCAAGGATAAAATCAGAAAAAAAACAAAAAGAAAAAACAAAAACTGGCTCTGTTCAAAGTAAAATGACAGTTCATCTCTTGGCCACACAGAGGCCAAAGATCCATTTTGCGCGCGCGCGCACACACACACACACGCTATTGAGAATGCACGGTTCTAAATTCACCTCAAGTTTCTTTGCAGCGTGGGGGAGAAGTCGACACAAAATGTGGAAACAGACACACAAACTCCACACACAAATCATCAGGTCCACGGTTTGAACCTGAAACCCACCTACCAGTCGCCCCGCCACCACTCTTTCTTTTTCTTTTTTTTTTTTACTGTGTGCTAAAACTCCATTTTCTGTCAATCAGCCCTGCGGGATGCCAGAAGTGGCTCTGGGAAATGCCTCTTGCAACACACGGTCAGTAGCAGCGCGGCAGTATTCATGCTCAAATCAGAGTTTCCCGCCAACCTATTGAAACTGTCTGTCTCACAGCTCACTGCATGGTCAAGTCAAGTCAAGTCAATTTTATTTGTCAATTTCAGCCATACGTACAAGACATACAGAGTAATTGAAAAGACGTTTCTCTCGTGCCCACAGTGCAGAAATATAAACACAAGTTAAAAAGAGAGAAAAACATACTAAAAATGTAGGAGGAGGTATTTTTTAAGACAGCAGCAGATATTTTAAGTGCAATGATAGAGCAGCATTGTTGGTATTAGGACTGTTAATTGCTGTTTAGGGGGCAAGCCTGCTTTGTAAGGGCAGAGTTCAGGAGAAGTTGGCATGGTCGACATGCGCTGGCTTCATCCTAGACGCCACACTGCTGTTATTTTGAACTGGCTTATTTCAATGAATTATTCAGTTCCAGGGATTCAGGAGGGAGCACATCATGAATGTTGGGTCTGTTGGTTTTCTATACATTACTACACCTAATGGTTCATTAATTGCTGTGCACTAATATCATTTCTACAAATAATTAGCGACACCGTCTGCGCTCTTGCTCTACGGCAAGCCCAGGCAAACTCAGCAAGGTGCTTCTGGCCCTGTCTGAGGCCGTGTGTATTTGTACCGTCAGGCATGCATGTGTATTTTTGTATATTATTGCCAAATCAAATGGTAGATTCAAAAGAAAATCATTTGCTACCATATGGACCAATCGATGAGGTAGATTTTGAGGATATTGCTATAACTACAGGTAGAAAGTCTATATAGTTAATATGCACATTATAATTTTAAAGCTTTGGACCCCACTGACCATAACACCTTTTTTTTAGTGAAGCATACAATTTGATTTGGCTGTGAGCAACTGAGCCCCGCCTTTCTTTCTTGGTCTTTTTGGTTGACTTCTCTTCCTGCCAAAGGGATGCAGCTGGGCAGGAGTGTCCCAGACAGACTTTCCTTTCTCCGTTCAATATCAAAAACGTCTCAAAAAACATTTTTTCCCCCCCCCACTTTCATTTTGTCATCTCCCTTTTATCTTATGTCACAAAATACATATTTAATAAAACACCCTTAATTAAATGCCCAATGTCGGTAAGAAGTTTCATCGTTTTGTCTTTTTATAGTCTGATTTTAAGATGAGTGTCTGATGTTAAGAAAAAAGTCGTACTGGATGAAATTAAATCTAAATCTCATTAGATATACTGTATATGTACGTCACCCACATTGAACACAAGTGAAGTACATATGCAAATCTGCCAGATTTAGCCAAACCGTCAGTTTCCCCACATTATCAGGCAACAGGATGCAGATACAACAAAGTTGCTTTCAAACCAAAAGCTCTATTAAAACAAACTGGCTGGTACAACACAAGCGTACAAATGTGAAAATCAGTAGTAACTGGAATGGTTTGTTTTGAACTAGCTTTTGTTTTTAAAAACAACTGCATTCCGCAGGTTCATGCAGTACAGTGTTCCTTTGCATACACTTATTTACTGAATAGTCTGAGAATGTTCTCATAACATAATAGTGAAACAACGCTGAATAAAATCGTATGGTTTCAACGAGGACCTGGTTGGTTGTCAGTAAAGTGTTTGAAGAGTCTGAATCAGTCTGGATGATGAGACCTTCAAGGCCAGTAGTCTGCCTGTGCAAATGAAAATGTCAACCCTTGTCAACACGAAATACATCATACACAAAGAGCATGTTTACAGGCAGTTGCCTGATAATGATTTAACCCTGCTCAGAAATGATGTTGTCCTCATGTTGTTAATGTCAAGTGTTTTTCTTCTTTGAACTGTGCATTTCCCACACTTGAGAGGAAGGGCGCCAAACTCCAACTTTTGCTGGGCTTCACGCAATGCATAGGTGAAAAACCTTTAACCAACACCAACAAACAAGTTAAATTGACATAACAAGTGATTTAACACCAACCAATAAAACCAGTTAATAAATGATACAGTGAATTCAAGACATTAGTCACAGCATATACTATGATTATTTACAATGGATATTCAATATCCATTTATTGCACTGACACCTGTAATCATGAAGTGTTTCGAAAGACTGGTCCTTCAAAACATCAAAACTGCCTGGTTTTATGACCCAGTATGTCAGTGCACTGAATTTCGTTGTATTTTGGTACAATGACAATAAATTTTCTAATCTAATCCAATCTAATAATAAATAAATACAGTTTAAGCAATTAATTTAGTCACCAATTAAGTTTAATTATCAACTATTAGGTTTACCCATTGTATTTATCAATTACGTTTATCAATTAGCAGTGAGACTTTCATTCAGTCTAAACAAGTGCACAATCAACATGCCTCGCCCCATTTCCTTCACAACAAACAATTCATGCTCCCCCACGTGTCCTCCTAGGCGCAACAGGTCGCAGTCGTAGCAGTCCGCAACACCATGGCTGGCGGTCTTACCGGCTGTCTGTTCAGTCTGAAAGTTCAGTCGCCAGCTTTGCACAGCTCCGTGAATGGTTTCGCTCCGCGCTCGCCCGCCCCCGATTGCGCGCTGCAGGGTTACACCCATGGATGTATTGGAAGAAGGGGATACCTGACCAATTGGGCGGCGCGGTGGTGTGGTGATTAGCACTGTTGCCTCACAGCAAGAAGGTCGTGGGTTTGATTCCCGGCCTGGGGCCTTTCTGTGTGGAGTTTGCATGTTCTCCCCATGTCTGTGTGGGTTCTCTCCGGCTTTCTGGGTGGCGAAATGACGGCTGGGAGAGGCTCCAGCAGACCCCCGTAACTCCGCAGAGTGTAGGATGGAATGGGTATTGAAAATGGATGGATACCTGACCGGCAATATGGCAGCACAGTGATTCTTTTCCAGTGGCCACTCGAGGTACTGCAGCCAAAAACAGCTACAGCTACAAGTCATGATAAATAACGATAACTTGAGTAAAAAGTTGGTGAAACAGAAAGGCGAAAGCCATGTGTGGGGTGTGATGTTGCTCAAAATAGCCTGCCGTTTGGATTGGGTTCTCTCTCGAAGCAAAGGCAAATAACTCTAATATGTGACATTTATACCCACAGGATGAATGAAATGGCTCTAACCACTTCATTAATCCTATACTGAGCAATTCATTAAATGTCCCAGGATGAGGACTGGAAGCTCGGTGAGGCCAAAAAGACAGTCATTAAGTTGAAAGACCTCCAAGCAGGGAGTCACAGCCAATCAAAGACGAGCATTTCTGTTGCGCTTTCTAAACAACTTTTATAGCTACCAAGAGACAAAAAGGACAAGGGCTAATATATTAGATTAGCCTTATCTACATCTGTCTCCCTCAAGTGTGTTTAGAATTGAGAATTTAGGAATGTTTTGGAGCAGCGCCCTCTTCTCCAGTGCTCGGGGTCAAGGTGCTGCTGGAGGCTATCTCCACTGTTTTTGGGTGAAGGCAGGGTTACAACGTGCACTAATTGCTGTTTTGTTTTTTTTTTTTTTTTTTTGCAGGACTACATTGAAAGACATTGAACTATTCACATTCACACCTATTGCTAAATTGTGGAAAGAAGCCAGGGAGTACCAACGATTCAGACACATGTGAACTGCGTTTTAATTTGAGGCTCATTATTTTGAGGGCTTATTCATACATCACAGGGTGGTCTTGAGGACACAGTGGCCCTGTATGGAAATGAGTGGTCAATGCTGTTGAGAGATGAAGTGCTGTTCACCTTCATGGTGACGTCTTTTCCAAAATATTTACCTGTCATCTTTGACAGTGATGTTTAACACCTTTTCAGGCTCGCTGTCACTTCATCCTGTGAGTCTGCCATTGGTGGAATGTAAAAGAAGCTGAAGTTTGACCATGCGATAATTCCATTCAACCCCTAAACTCAGGCAGCAACAGGCAAAAACGCTCTTGCTGATTAAAACACAAGAAAGCATCCAACCTATGTTAATATTACACAATAAATAACTGTTATAAAATACCAAAACACTAAATGCTGGTGTAACTGCACATCAGTACCACAGGTGCCCATTGAGGAGCAGAATGTTACAGCGAATGGGCAGGATTCCAGTGCAGAGAGACGTCCGACAACAGAATAATGTTTAATGTAAAAACATTGCAGAGTTCAGGAAACAGTCTTAAATAATTTCTCTGGCAACACAGATCCAAACAGACACCAAGCAAAAACTGCAAGACAGGGTAGTAAACTGAAAAATCGCTGCAGAGGCAGATTTGGGGCACAATCACGAATCAGAAATACCAAAAAGGTCAGGAGAGGCAAAGAGAACAATCTCACCACAACAGCAACAAGGCACAGGGAGGAACACAGGTTATGACTGGGAGCATGAGGAAATACTGTGGCACGGAGTTAAAAGACAGCGCTGTCTTAACAGTGAGACTAATGAGGAGGATCGGAAGCAGGTGTACCTCGTCAACGACGTCGCCCTGCCTTCCTTACCCGACCGACAGCGAGGGAGAGTCAGGGAAAGTAACACTGAAGCACTTGTTGTTTTCCGGCCGCTCCCAGTTCATCACAAACACTCCCAGTTATTATTCAGCAATTATTTGCACCCTCTTGGTTCCATATTCCGGAAACGCCATATCCACTTCCACTGCTACGCAGATGACACCTCTCCATTTTTCCACCAAACCCGAAGTCATCCTTCCACCTTCCTCCCTCAAAAGTTGGGGTTCCATGACAGTTTTTCACAAAATAAAAGCAATATTTCTATAATTTTGACAAAGTACAATTGCGATTTGCAGGTTTTTCCATTGAATGGTGTGAGGCGCATAAGCCATAATTCTCGGCAAATCTCGTCCCCATGACACTTTTGCGATCGATACATCTGAAAAACCAGCACAGGAGGAGTTTGGGTTTCATCCTCGTCATCACGCTCTCCTCTATCTCTCATATTGACTACCTGACCTGGTCAGCTGCTACTTCCATCTGCGCAACATAAATCTGTTCCACTTTCACACCACACACTACTGCTATTCTAGCCTTGCTAGCTTGACTTCTGCAACTCCCTGCTGTTTGATCTCCCACGGAAAACCCAACTGAGTACAAAATCCATCAGCCCATATCATCACAAGAGTCCCATCCACTCACTACATCACTGGACAGGAGCTCCACCGGCTCCCTATCACACGCCATAGTCAATGCAAAAATCATACTGCTCACCTTCAGGGCACAACCACACAGCCTTGCATACACTGACCCTCTTCCTTCATCCACCTCTCTGTTCCCCGAGCCCGCCTGGCAACCATGGGCAGTAGAGCATTCAGCTGCTCTGTTCCAATCTAAACTCAATGCACAACTATTCAGACCTGCCCGTCCCACCTGATCAATTGCACTTTTTTATATATAGTGCTCTATTTATACTGCTATATTTAATGTATTTTTGTATGTTGTGTCTCTATGTTGTATGCTTTTTTTGCTGTTCATTATTATTATTATTATTATTATTATTATTATTATTATTATTATTATTATTATTATTATTATTATTAATATGGCCCTGAATGTGACCCTGAATAGGAATAAGCGGGTATAGAAAATGAATGAATGAATGAATTATTATTATTATTATTATTGTTATCATTGCACCACAGCTGTGTGGGAAAACCTCATGCTAACATTTTTGCAGTCTGCTCCCCAGCACACTAAATGGAAGGAGTAAAAGCTTCTTGTGATGGTGAAGCACAGCAGTGATTTGCAAACAATAAAAGATTGGAGCCCAGAAATACAATTCTGAAATATCCATAATCCCTTTATCATTCCAATGAAGTGTTTTTGGGAGCAGACTAGCTTGTTATTCAGTTGCACCAAACAACTGAATAACAAGTGAGAACCACCGCCACCCCTGACCTGCTGGTAGTGTGGATGCCTCACTGCGCCAGGTGACGGCCCGGGGCAGGTGGCATGTCGTGGCCAGCCCAGCGGACCCAGCCAGGCAGGCACGCTGCCATTCCCCCACTGGAGAAAACATGAAGGCCTTCTCTCTCCTCTTGGCTTGTCCCCTGATCTCCATGGACTCTTTAATCAACCATTTGTGTTTGTTTTCCTTCGTTGCGATGGTCTGAAGTTGATTATTAGAATTGTGGGAGCGAATAGCGAATAGCTGCCATACTAAAATAAAAAATAAAATTAAAAAAAGGGGGGGAGGGGGGTCCAGTTTCAAATAATTACATATTAATTTTCACATTATTACATGAAATGATCATGTTATTTGGTGATAGTGGACACCCGAGTCTCACATAATTACATGAAAAGTTTAAAGATTTGCAGGATAATTTAAAGTTATTAAAATTAGAGAATTAAAACTAAATCCAAAAATGAAGCAAGCAAAGGCACTGTACTAGACCGTCTTCTCACATACCTCCAACTGAACTGCCCTGTTTTTTTTTACATACTCCTCAACTTTTGTGTGGTGAGGTGATGGTTCTTTCTCAAAAAGCAAGTGAGGGAGTAGAAAACTGTACACGTGAACAAAATGAAGCGAAACGCAGCAAATTGGTTCTCTGTGGGGCCTCTGGTCAGCACAGAACAGTCTCAGCAGCTGGAGTTGGAGCATCACCTTGGAAACAAGCTCTGTCTGCACCTGCAACCTCATCATCTCACCCATCGTCTGCACCAGACTGGGCTGTTTTTTGTTTTTTTTTTTTTTTATAAAGGTATATATCAATAACGAGGCCTTGGTTTCTGTTAAAAAATGTTTGCCACCTGTGATTTTTCTAAACCCAGAAGATACCTGCTTCCCTCCCTCATGCGGCAATGCTGCTCATCCGTGCAGTGTCGGTTTACTTTTTTAATTACTGTATAAATGCAAGAAAGCCAGAAAAGTATGGGTCCTCACCAACACCCCCACACGCCCTCTGCCATGTTGTTGCCCATTTTACATTAATATAAGCTCACAAAGGAATGCTACATCATACCTTCCTAGCTGAAGCTGGGAAAGCTAACAGAGATCACTGCAAAGGGTCAAAGGATATGACCTGTTCTTAAGTTTTTACACTGACCTAACTTGGAGGTACCAGTACCAGTTATACCAATGGAAGACAGTCAAATCCAGTTCTTCCCAGACGGGGGTTACAACTGTGTGAATTTCACCTATTGTAACTAACTAACTAACTAACGTGCTTTACATGTCGCGGGAAAGGAACTCCTGAGGGCCAAAAGGTATCTCTCTGGCTTTGTGATTTGCTGGGGACTGTCTCTGCCTTTTGTTTATAACTTTCCTTTGAAATGTTGTGAGTCTCAGCGCGAGAGGTACGAAGGTCTTGGTGATTTATTGTTACTGTGGAAAATAACCCCTGATGACCAAAAGGTTCCCGAGTAGGAAGAGTATTTGATTGATTCTTTCAAATATGCAACGTCTCTGTTCTGGGAGGATATTTAAGGGAAAGAGCAAAATCTCGAGACTCTTTTGTCTCTCTTTTTCTTGGTCTCTCTCTCTCTCTCTCTCTCTTTCTTTGTCTTTCTCTTCTTCTGCTTCTCCTCTTCTTCTTCTTTTTCTTCTTCTTGATCCGCTTATCACCATTTTTATACAACCAGCCTGTGACATTTTTGCTGCATTTTTACTCTGGACATTGCAATAAACTGGTCTGCTATTAATTTCCCTTCAATGTCAACTTGTTGAGACTTTTGTTCTACGTGGAGAATTATCTGACATTGGATGTCGATTTAGTCTTCAGTTATATGGTAAATTTATTCGAGTAATGCTTGTACTCTTCACCTCTGAGTTGAATAGAAAAGATTAAGCGTCATGTTTTTCGAACTATTGAGTTAGATGATATAAACCTCTGAGTATCTCAGCCTAGATGTCTGGGCTGTTCTTCTATGTTAAGAAGGTCACTGAATGATTTGTCTGTATCTGCCATCACTGAACTAAGATAGGGATAAATCAGAATCCCAATGACCTTGGTTATATGGTAAGTTTCACTGAATATTATTCAAACCCTTAACCTCTGAGTTGGACAGATAAGATTGGGTATCATGTTCGATAACCTCTGAATACTCCAACCCAGACATCAAGGCTATTCTTCCATGTTAAATAAATAAACTGAATAGTTTGTTAATGTATATAAGCCATCCCTGAACTGAAGACTAATGTCAGAATCACTAGAATTTAATGATTATTGAGTCTATATTCTTAATTATTAATCAAGTCTTTCTCTCAATCGATAGATAAAAGTAAAGTTATTATTATCAAATGGAGTCAGATTAAATTCATTATTATGTACTTTACTTAGAAATCCTCACCTTAACGCCAGAACGACGGAATACGTATTGTAATATCATTATTTGTGCCTAGATATTTCCTCCCCTACACCAACCGATGCAATAAGACTCATGCCAATACTGATACTGCTTACATTATATTTTTCTGTTTTAAATCTGCTGCATCAATTACCATCATTTTACATTTTGGGTCACATCTCTTGGGTGGTCAGGATCCATTTTTTTATTCAGTGGTTACACTAAATCCATCCATCCATTCATCTTCTATAGCCGCTTATTCCTATTCAGGGTCACGGGGCTCTGCTGGAGCCCCTCCCAGCTGTCTTAGGGTGAAGGCAGGGTGACACCCTGGACAAGTCGCCAGTTCATCGCAGGGCCACATAGAGACAATCAACCATTCACACTCACATGCACACCTACGGACAATTTAGAGTGTTCAGTTGACCTCACATGCATGTTTTTGGAGCGTGGGAGGAAGCCGGAGAACCCGGAGAGAACCCACGCAGACACGGGGAGAACATGCAGACTCCACACAGGAAGGTCCCAGCTTCTAAAATGTCTGTAGTTTGTTTGTAAATCCTTATGAACAACACAAAGTCCTCCTAAAAGGCGTAATGCTTCTTCAGACATACATAACACCGCTGTAACTGTTCATTCATCCTGTCACTTCTTAGCACTTTTCCACTGTTGTCTAATTGCTATTGCAGCAGTAAATGTATGTTACATGTTTGCCCAGGATCTGACTTCATAACTCTCCACTGAATTTTAGCATCAAGATTTTGAGGAGTGGTGTTAAAAAAAAACAACACACATAACGGTGGGTTGTGTGTGTGGATGCTGGGGTGGAGAGAGTGCGTTTGATTGGTGGTTGTGAAAAGTGAAGAACGTGTATCAGAGTGGCCCGAGTTGATTGCCTGAACAAGCGCGCAGGCTCGCTTCATTAGTCAGGCCCACCTGGGCCGAGGTGCCAAATGCCTTTGAAACGTCTGGAGTGACACCTGAAAACAGCTTTGGTAGATGGTTGTTCACAAAGACTGCAGCTCCACAAAAAAAAAAAAACATTTGTCAGTGAATGCTCTACCATGCAAAGACTCTCAGCACCTGTTTCCAAAATGATTTCCTTCTTTTCCCCCTTTGTCCTGTCTGGCCATAATGACAAAGCAGGAATGGCTCTGAATGCCTTTATGATGGTTGCTGACAGATTTATTTTCAAAGACTTGTGACCTCACACTGTGAATCCGACAGGTTGGTTTAGGAACTACCTGTTGAGTGGAGGGAGAGGGAGTGCAAGGGAAAATGGAAGTGGGACCAGGCACGGAGCATGAAGGCCTCCTCCCTCCTCTTGGCAGGTCTCCTGGTCTCCATGGCCTCTTTAATCGGGCATTGTTGTTGATTTTCCAATGGTCTGATGTTGATTTGTGGCAGCGTATAGCTGTCATACTAAAAAAAAAAAAAAAACGCAGGGGCGGGGTTACAGCAAAACGTGCAAGTTTTGACGTGATAATTTCCACGTCATGTCATGAAACTATCACGTTATTTTATGATTTACGACATAATTTTCACGTTATTTCATTTTTCATACTGCGAAAACAACACACAAAATAAGATGGTACTGAGCCTCTCCTTATCACGATGCAATGTGATAGTTTCACGTAAGGTAAAGTTTCTTGCACCGTCAGCTGTGTTGAGGTGGTCTGTAGAGAGTTGTGTTTCTTTCATTTCAACCTTTTCCAAAATGTTACCTGTGTACTATTTCCAGAGGCTGGGTTTGCGCCGTGTTGGTGGCTTTTGGCTCCTCCTTTATTACAGTGCCCTCCCCCAGTCCATCCGTGACTCTCCCACACTGACCCCGTATTCAAGTCCCGCCTCAAAACCTACCTCTTCACCCAAGCCCACACCACCAGCAGTGCATTCCAAACCTAACCCGGCACTGTTTTATAACTGGAGTTGTCTTTTGTTTAGAGTTGTCTTTGGTTGTTGTGTTTTGTTGTTTTCTGTTTTCTGTCATCTAGTTGTATAAACTTAATTTAGTTCATAAGTTTGTATATTTATTTGAGTTTAGGGGTAGGTACATATACGTTTTTACTTCCTCCTACCCCTTTTCAAACATGAATAATATTATTTTAATGTATATTTCACTGGTGTTTTGTTTACTTATCCTATTTATTTAATTTATATATATATTTTTTTCTTTCATATATTTTTTTTTTTTTATCCCTTTTATTTTCTCATTTTCTTTCATGTTCAAAATAAATAAAATAAAATCAAAATAAAAGTAATTAACCCCCCCGTTTGTTGTTCCACTCCCCGATGGACTGTTTCCCTTTTGTTACCGTTGTGTTCACCTGTTGTGTATGTTTCGCCCACCCCCCTCTCTCCCTTCTTATATGTAAGCGTCTTTGGGTTTTGAAAAGCGCTATATAAATCCAAGTTATTATTATTATTATTATTATTATTATTATTATTAATTAATGGAAGTTAGTGGATTTGGCAATGAACGGTAAAAGGTTTTAAGCGTCATTTTTCTGTGAAGTTTGGGCGCTGTGCTGAGTGTTGTGTCCTTGCTCAGTTTTTCCCTTTCAATATGTAGGCTGACGTCAAATGGGTGTTTGTGAAGTGCTATCACAAAAGGTTTCTTTTTTTATGTTGCTGAGTTCTTTTGTTGGAGGGGGGGGGGGGTTGACGTCTGCTGTGGGTTCGATGGCCGCTGAATTCCTGTATTATTTTCTTGTCCTTGAGATTTCATATGTGTTTCTGTCTGCTCACATAGTTTCCCTTTGCTAGTGTCCATCATGTCCGCTGCCCCTCCTTTGAGTCTATGGCGGCTCTCTCTCCTTTTGCGATGTTGCTTTGCAGGCGTTTTGCTTTCATTGTCGAACTGCGTTGTGCAGTTCAGCCTTCTTGCCTTGGCCCTGTGTTTTCTATTGTTATTATTATTGTTATTTTTTGACGTGACAACTCGACCAGTTCCCATCGCAGGTTAAAACTTTCTTTTCCATTTGACGCAACCACAGCATGCCATTAGGTTGTGGGCGTGGCTGCCTAGGATTATATTTTGGTTGCGACGGCTGCTGACTGTCAGAACCTGCTGGTTGAACCATCACACGCTGTCAGTGAGCCGCTTCTGAAGAAGGCAGGAGCTCCTCGCTGAAACTGCCATGGTATAATCAACATTCCTTTTCACTTCGCGTGTCTGAGCAAAAGAACTTTAAACTTCTGCATTGAAAGGAAGACACAATGAAGATTTTTGCTAACGCTGCATGCAGGATGATGGTTTCATTTCCCCTGAAAGGCTTTTGGTGATGCTGGGGCTGGAGGCAAAATGGGGGTCATTATTTCCAGAGGTGGCCTTTACCTCTTTGTGACTTCTTGAGTCACAACTGAAACATGAGACACATGCAAACGTCTTTCAAAGTCATTATCATCAAAACCAAATGACTGAAATGCGACTTTTCTGAACATTCATGCATATGACATATTTCAGTTACTTTTACTGTGTATTTCATTGTTTATTTTCTCATTTTTTTGAAGGATATCTCCATGTAGGCATCGTGATGTCCCAGTCGCAAAGTTGGTGTAAAATAATGCAACTTTCTCTCCAAGCGGAAGGCTATTTTGCCATCCCACTGCAGTTCATAACGATACACTTGCATTGTATGGGTATACAATTCATCTGCTCGAAGCCGTGCTTTTAACTTCACAAACATCCCAGTAGAAAACTCATATTATCCAAGAGGTAATTGGTTTCTGTGTGTGAATCAGCACTCTCCAGGAGAAAGTCTCTTCTAAAAACCACTTCTGTGCCTTAACTTTCTGCAGCTGGGCTGCCCCTCAGAGTCAGCAGGAGTGTGGAGAGGAGTGTGATGTGATGCTAATCTAAAGACATTTCATGGTAATGGTTTTGTGTTGTCATTCCTGAAGATAGCTCTGTTCATTTGCAAATGCTGTTGATTTCACCAGTGCGCTTGTCACTTTCCCCCGAGCATTCATTTCCCTGGGTTTAGTTCCCTTCCTTCCGTCTCACTCACCTCTTATTTCTCTTTGATTTCTCACGTGAAGGACTTCTGTAATGCTGGTCATTTCCCGTGGGGATTAAAAAAGTATTCTGATTCTAAAAATACTGACCTGCCAGGTATGTTTCAGATGTTGTTCCAAATGTTATTTGAGCGTGTAATGATGTGTAAAGAAAAGAAGGACAGAAACAAAGTGACAGAGTGTGACACCAGCTCAGTCAGACAACTCATTGATTCAAATTTCTATTGCAGCAGCAAATGCAAGTTACAGGATCGGCATCCAGGCTCCAACCTCGTCACTCCCTGCTGCAGGCTAGCATTGACATCGTGGGGAGTGAGGAGAAAACACACATAATCAACCCCCTGATAGGTTAACAGAGAATATGAGAAGCGATGAGGAAAACGCACATTACCCTGGGGCCTGCAGGTGGACGCTACCTTTGGAGTGGGGCTGAAACAACAGGTTTTGGTGGTTCATAGACGGCCAAATTAAGAGGGTGCATTTAGTAGATAGTGGTGGAGAGTGGAGCGTGGAGCATGTCAGGTATACACTAGCCCCAAGGTTTGCCTCTTTCACGTTGAGATGTTGAAAGTCAAGTGCTGAACATGTATTGAAAAACAATTAATTCCAGTGTTGAACTAAAGTCGATGTTGGACGGACAACCACGAGCTGAGAGGCTGCTGCGCGGAATCGAAGAAAAGGAGAAATATTTCTTATAAACTCTCAATGGCATATGGCACACCACCTACAGTCATCTCCTGCATGACTAAAGCAGAGAGAATTTATGCACTCAGGCCAGACAAGATCAAGGTCTTTGTTCGTCGTCAGTCGTTGATCGTTATCATTCGTGATTCTTCAATGTGCGATGGCTAAATATTATCACTAAAGAGTGAAATTAGGATTTAACAGTAAAATGGTGCATGGCAGGGACAGGTTGGAGCGCTTATTTGCCGTAAAAACATTGACAATTAAGGTAGTAAGAGATCTCGGAAGTTTTCTAGTTTAGCAGAGTTTGCTAGTGCTAGGCTAGCGCAAGTCAACTGTTTCTGCTAGCCTGCCAACCAATAAAAAAATTAGACCCACTCCACAGTACACCTAGAGTTGCCACCCGTCCCGTTTTTCCCAGAATTGTTCTCTTTTTTCACCACCTGTCCCGGGAAAAGTAAAATCTCTCCCGGGACATTTTAGGGAAAATTCCTAAACCTCATTTGATTTCCGTCTGTGTTCTAGATAGGGTTGCCAACCCTCCCGTAATACGGGACGCACTTCACTTTGTCCCGTATATTTCGGGGACAACCCCCCCCCGTTGTCGACAGAGGTGGCAACCCTAAGTACACCTGAGGAAAATAACTTATAATGCCAGTATAATGTAGTGGGAATTTCCGACCAGGATTGAGTAATGGACACCTGATCGCTCCATGGCTAGCATAGCTCGCTCCTTAGCTCTCAATTCCACCGGCGCTTCTTGGCTTCAGGCTGCAGCTCAGGACCAGTGCGTTTCCACTGCAACTGTGGTGGTTAAGCGCAGCAAGGCGGACCGAAGCTCCCTTGGCGTTTGCCATGCCTTTCGTGTCCCCAGATTAATATGTTTAACTTTTTTGTATTGACCATGTTTTGCCATCTGGTAAATCAGGACTTTCTAGCATGAGAACCTGGCAGGTGAGAACTTTGGATGGATTTTAATTAATTGAATTAAAAATCCTTGCTCTCTACTTTAATAAAAGTCAAGCTTCTGGCCTTCTAAACAAAGATGTGGTCTGAAGAAAAAAAGGCTTTTTGAGCAGAAAAAAGATTTAGTCGGGTAGGTCACATACAGTTTGGCATTACATGCGCAGAGCAGTAGACTCCTCTACGAGTGGCATTGAAGGGCTATAATCTTTGCATCTCTTTCGAGAAGCAGCATGTCATGAATTAACACAAGCTAAAAACAATCTGAGAGGAAAAGCAAAGAATGCCAAGAAAAAACATTAAGCACAGTTTAATGTACCAAATTCATTGTGGTCTTGTGTGACTAATGAGGTTTTTTTGCGTTATGTAAAATAGCAGTTAAGTTAATGATCAGTGCATCCATGTGTCAAGTGAGTTTTCAGTGCTGAAGCTGATTGAAAGTAAGTTCAACTGTAGATAATGAAAGAGATAACCTGAATTAAACAAAATTTTAATTACCTTGAGAGTCAACACAAGGTGATTAAAATTGTCTAGGTTTGTTTGATAAAAGTGCCTATTGTAATTGTTTGTGTTGTAAATTGTAAAAAAAAAAAAAAAAAATATATATATCTTGGGAGAGTATTCACTCATCAAAACACCATATCAAAGACTTTCAGCATTGTTAGCACTAGTTTGTTACATAACTATTGAGGTGGACTGATTTCATGTGGGAGTGATGAGAGCAGGGGCACTACTTCTGTACATATGGCCCTAATTTCCCCAGAGTAGGGTCATGACATTTGCAGCACTGAAACTCTTAACATCATTCGTCTGATTGTCTTTTACTGCAAGCGATGAGTCATACATTGGCGTGGCTTCGACAAGGGGTTGGTGAAAGGCTTACAAATCAAACCAAATGTGCAAAAAGGTCCAAAGCAACGCCTGACTCAGAATGTGTACTGAAGAGAGTGTCAGTCTGCTGCAAGGACTGTGACACCAGGACCAGCTCTGAATGGGTATTGCCAGGCAACCCATGCAGGCGTCCGTGTTCTGTATCCTTCATAAAGGTAATTTTGTAACATAATATTGCAGCAGCTCAGAGCCTCGTGACATGACAGCTGTGAGAACTTCAAGTTGCAGCTAACCATCCATGTAAGACTTCAATCAGTCAATCAATCAATCCATCAATCAACTTAAATCACAAACAAAGACATCTACAAGCAACTGAAACCTGTAAGGAACAAGCAAGGTGTGACAGTGGAGGAAGAAACCTAGAGCAGATCCGTCATCTGCTTTGACTGCTTGGGCTGAAAATAAAATACAAAAAATTAAGAGAATCATACTCGTCAGGGTGCAGACAGAGGCTTGATTTCACGGTGAGAACCTGCAGAAGTAGAAAGGTTGGTGGTTTTGAAATTAAATCCACAGTTTCATGACCCAACAATCCAGAAGAAGAAAAAAAAAAATCAATGTTGCACACAAACATAACCACAATTATTTTTAATTTTATTTTTCTTTCCAAGAGCACCAACAATTTTATTTTATTTTATTTTTTTTTGCCTGCCAGGTATTTCACTGAGTAGCCAGTCATTATCTCTCTTGGATAAAATACTTATATTCTGTTCTATTCTTTTCTAAGATAAACTGCTGTTAACATGCCTCACTTGGATATGATTTCAACTGGATTAATGTCTTAATATTGGTGTGCTTTGTACGTCTATTGTTGCATTCGTGACAATGACATTAAAACTGGCCGTCATAAGTTAGGCAGCCGCTCATTTAGCCTGTTTTCACGACCAGTGTTGAATATGTATGAAGCAGAAACCACCTGTTGTGGCTTGTTATGACGCAACAGCCCTTAGCATAGTACTTTTTCTAGAACTTAAGAGTTGCGCACGAACTAACTGACAAACCACAACGTACAAAGTAAGTTCTTTAATGTTGAATATGCCGTTCGAAACCATGGCGCAAAACTTCTTAAAGCACAAAAAAACAAAAACAAAACAAAAACACGGTATCTTGAGCACTGATAGTTGCATAAGATGGGTCAAAAGCAAAAAGGCACAAGAAAACAAAAACAGACGCCCGCCTCTTGGGGCTTGAGGCGCGCGTAAAGTCCGACTGTACGTGAAGGCAGCAGCAGCAGTCACGCGTTATTTACCCTAGAATGCGAACATGGCGGGTGATGGAGAGTCGCTGGAGTCCTGTCTCAGTAAGTTTCCGCTGAAAAACTTTGCTTATGACTAAAGTTGTTGAGACGCGAAGTGTTCAGTCGTGTACTTCACCTCTGTAGGTGTGTGAAGTGCTGGGTGTATTTGCGTGACATCACTGCGGGGGCGGTGTTGCGCCCGCTCTTCTGTTGGTTGTCAGAAAGTTGCTCAGACAGCTGCTGTCAACTCAGGGCTTTCAGACTTGATCATTTGTCTGCTTTATTAAATTCATCCTGGTTTCGACAGGACGTCTGCGTGCAAACGGTGTTGGGTGAGATTTTGGTAGTTGTTGTTGTTGTTGGGGTTTTTTTTTGGACATCGTTAATTGAGGGTTTTGCGGTTAGATGCAGCCCTAGGTTCAGAAGGGAACTTGCCTTTCAACACCAAAAACAAACGATGTGAGGAAAATGGAAAATGCCCCGCGGCTGTTGAAGAGACAACCTGAAATTTGACCTAGAAAGTCTCCCGTGACTCTTCAAACACACGCTGCTCACCTTGTGCAATGTCTGCAGTTCAGATGCAGGGAGAATGAAAACATTATCTTTGCAAAAAAATAATAATAATAAAATAAATAAAAGCCTGTGGCAGTGAAATAAATTGATGTCAAGAAAAGTTTCATGAATAAAGCACTGGAATGCATACGAGACACTCGGAATGAAAGGCCTCTTGTATGAAGTGCCTCCTGTCACTGTTGTATCCGCTGAAGACGTGTCTCTTCTTTTAGACAAAGCCACCAGTCCGTCCAACAGGCAGGAGGAGTGGGAGCACACGATGGCATTCTGTGAGCAAGTCAATAAGGATCCAGACGGGTAAGGTCACGTTGTTCCCTTCAGCAGTGCGTCAGCCATCGTCCCATGCGTCTCAACGGGGCTCATGTCGTTATAAAATATTGAAAAAGTAAACGTATCATATACTGTAGCCCAGTGTAACCCGGTGTCTTCGTTATTTATTTTCATTTTGTGCAAAAACCAACAAAAAAATACCACTTCTGTTGCAGTCCACAAACATCCCTGAGACTGTTGGTTCACAAGATTCAGTCACCTCAGGAGTGGGAAGCGTTGCAGGCATTAACGGTACCGTGTGTCCAGTGCTCCAATCCTCCCCACGGCCCCAAGGCGCACCAGTAAATGTGACATCACCCGGCGTTTCTTTTTCTTTTTTTTAGGTTCTCGAGACGTGTATGAAGAACTGTGGAAGAAGGTTTCACAGCGAAGTCGCAAAATTTAAATTTTTGAACGAGTTAGTGAAAGTAATTTCACCTAAAGTATGTAACAACAACCTGACTGTCAGTAAAAGCCACGTTTCAGTCCCGTGTGTGCGACCGCTGTCATTCTGAGATGTTTGTACGTCTTGTCGTTCAGTACCTGGGAGACACGTTGTCAGAGAAAGTGAAGGCGAAAGTCATTGCTATGCTGCACAGCTGGACTGTGTCCCTCCCTGATGAAGCAAAGATCAGTGAAGCGTATCAGATGCTCAGGTCGCAGGGTGAGAACGACGGCGACAATTTAAAAACTGTGTGTCACGAGGATAAAAATGTGTGTGACAGCATCACCCAAAACCCACTGAAAACCCTCTGTTGACATTTTTATTTTTAGGTGTTTCATCCGTTGATGCGGAAATGTCACTTGATGCCGATACATCAGTGCCGTGCCCACGACAGAGGAGTCCAGTGTTTGGTGATGAAAAAAAGAACAGAGTAGGAACATGTTTTCTTTTTTCCTAGATGTAAATGTTTGCTCGCTTTTAATGCATGGGTCTTCATCAGCCACCAGCTTTCACTAACCTCTCTCTAGCTCCCAGTTTGGCCACAGCTGAACTTTAAGGAGACTTATTGGTCCGTTCCTGAGGCTGAGAATGAGTCAGATTAGAGATTTTCAGACTTGAAATCTCTGAATCAAGAGCAAACAAATATGATGCTCCTTGATTTAAGACCAACAGCCTGCTACGCCGTTGCTGGTCAAAGTTTATCATTACTTTGTTACATATATGAATTCTGTCATACTGTCTAAGGCATTTTTTTTTTTTTGCTTTGTTCTCACTCTTTCCTTTTTTTTATTTATTTTTTAACCTAATTTGAAATATTCTCAAAAGATTGACGATAAAAAATGAATTACTTTCTCTCGATAGAATCCCACAGTATGTGAGGCCCCGATATTTGCTTTGTGTCAGTTGCAGTTGATCTATGAATAGAGGTTGTTTTTTCAGGGTCCCGGGTCTGCCATGACTTTCCTGCGTGTCGGTGTGATCCGTGGGAAACAACCTTTTCAACTCGCTGACGGCTCTCTCGCCCCTTTTTCAGAGATTATCAGAACTACTGAAGAGCAAAAAACCTGGAGATCTGCAAGAGGCTAATCGGCTCATTAAAAACATGGTTAAAGAGGTGAGAGTCCTGGCTGACTCGTCTGGTTGTTATTGTCTACAGATAATAAATCCAAAATGACGCAGACCCATTTTCACATTCCAAGATGGTTCATGTGCCATCTCCAACTCTTGCCTTCCCAAACACGGACACACACCGTCCTGTGTGGACGGCGGCTAAAGCAGCAGCCCACTACTGCACACTTAGGTCTATTTCAATGCACAATAATTCAATGTATATCTACACAATAACATTCATTTATATACATTTACATGGCTATACTTATATATGTCCTAGACTTATCTACACTTATGCATGTCCATTTGTACTTCTATATTTGGATTATATATTTATACGTGCACACAAACACAGACACAGACACACACACACACACACCTTGCTACCTTGTTCACCTTGCAACTCACTCTGGCCCGTCTGCCACTCTGGCTACTTCCACAGTTTTTGTATTTTCTTTTCACCCCAACTGGTCAAAGCAGATGAGCGCCCTCTGGAGTCTGGATCTGCTCAAGGTTTCTTCCCACAGGGGAGTTTTTCCTGGCCACTGGCACCTTGCTTGCTCTCGGGGGGCTCAGTTCCTTTTCCTCTCATTGTGCAAAGCACTTTCAGACACCTGTGGTTGTGATTTACTGCTGTACAAATAAAGGTTGATTGATTGATTGATAGCCAATAGGAAAATGCGACATTTTAAACACAAATATGTGACCGACACAGAAGGAAGTGAGTAGCGTTTTGCCAGGGTACTCACTTTCACCTCCTTGTCGATGAGCTGAAACTGTCCCTCAGTGCATCTGGTATGCGGTGGCTTCCAGTTGGACATTTCTTTCCCCTCTGACTTCACTGCGTTCTGTTTCTGCAGGACGAGGTCAGAGCGCAGAAAGCAACAAAGCAAAAGAGCACTCTGGAAACCGTCGACATCAGCGTCAAACTCCTGGACGACATGCTGGCTCACTACAGCCCTGACAAATCCACAGATGGCGACAAAGAGCTCATAAAGGTGTGCTGTATATATGGCTCAATTTAAATATGTCATTTAAATATGGATGGATGTGGTTAAGACGTTATTAAAAGTCTTATAGATGCTGCTTGTCGAATCTGGCACTTTAACAGGATTCACGTTTTGTAAAGTAGAAAAACACAAACAAAGAGAAAATTGCTTTGTCACAGTTGTGACAATGTGTAGCACCTGCATCAACATATTTGTAAAACAGCGCCACACTTTGGACAGTTTGCTCCTTGTAGCTGTCGTTGTCCAGAAAGATGTGTGTGCGCTGCTCTGTGTGCTGTTTGTGCGTCACTGAACCCCCCCCCCGGCCCCCCCCCAGCCCCCTACCTGCTCTGCTCTGCTCGCTCTAGACAGGATTAGCTGCTGATGGTTATTTGACGGAGTCGGTGAGATAAATGTGCAAGATAATTTTTATCTTGTGGTGGGCAAAAACAATCCAAAAAACAAACATAAGATCAATATCAATAATCAATATCCAATTATTATATCCAATTATTGATGCTTCTTAACCCTTTAAGCCTTTCCCAGAGCCTAATTAATCCTGGGCTTTATCCATGACCGCTTTGGAAAGAGTTTTTTTTTTTGTTATTATTATTTTGTAGTATTGAATAGTATAAAAGCAACACAAACAAAACTTGTAGAAGCTGTTGCTCCAGTGAAAACCATTGCAATTATTCAGCCCTGAGGCGTCGTGACAAGGTTGAACCTTGAAAACTCTGATGTCCGCCTTTATCTGGAGACCCTAAACCTCACATTGGTTTGAGGTGAAAAATGTAAAAAGCAATGTTTTTAATAGACGGATTAAACATTTCATTTCTACACCTCAATATCACACAACAGTTTGTCCCTGGGATTCAAAATATATATATATTTTTTTTATTCTTTCCTCAGGAGCTGTACAGTGAATGTGACAAGCTCAGGCAAACTGTGTGTCAGATGGCCTCTGAGAGTGAGGATAATGACAGCAGCCTAGGTAAGAACGAAATCCATCATTCAATCCATCTCTCTTTTCCCTGACACTGAATGGCTGAGTCTTAATTCACGTGTATTTTCCTACTCATTCAAAACCTCAATCCGTTTGCTGGGAATGGAGAGTAAAAATAATCTCGCACCGCACAGATTGCCTGTTTTCCAACAGCAACGGAGGTGAAATGCACGTGAACGCACCAAAACCTGACACTTTACATTGAATTTATCAGGAGACATCCTCCAGGCCAGTGACGACCTCACCCGCGCCATCAATTCCTACATGAAGGTGGAGAAAGAACTGGCGTCATTGCAGAGACCGAGTCGGCACAGCAAACACAACCATCAGTTGCACAAGGTACCTTTGAACCGTTCAACTTTGCAGCATGTGAGTGATGCTGGCGCTGTTTTCCCACAATATCAAATAGAAGATAAAAGAGTAAATTTTCAGTGCCTGCTACATTCCAAACTATGTTTTCAGTCAAATTCTCTTTTCAATCGAATTTACTGTCCGGCAACCCTGAGTAGAGGAGAAATGGGCACAGAAAATGATTGAGTGAAATAATTTCATTGAAAAGTTTGTTGGTGGACGGAGCGATCGATCGAGCCTTGACTCCTGAAGTCACCCGTTGAACTTCAGCTGTCCGAGAAGAGGAATGGAACCGACGGTCGTTACGAGCGGCCGCCTTTCATCACCAACATTCTAAGCACAGTGACGACCCAAAGGCAAAGGGTGTTCGGCACCTGCTGTTCATGAGCGTCCTCTCCGAAAGCACTGACAAAAAAAGACTCCACGGAGGACATTTTTGAGAGAAAGAGAGAGTGGGCACAAAAAAACCCTCACGGCAAATGTTGTTTTGCACACAGCGTGATGCATTAGTCAAAAAATTTCATTTTTAAAAATAAAATCAGATTTTTCCTCATTGGCTATCTGGTGCATTTGATTGCAATTTAAAGTGTTTACCAGATGTTTCAATGCGAGCCAGAATTGCCTTGAACACGGCTTTAATGACGCTTTAGCAAATTAATCATCCTTTTTAAACAGTGTCAGAGGATGCTTATTGTGAGAAAAACATCTAGGCGGGTGCTGCGTTTGGCTTTTTCTGTGAGGGGGGGGAGACAACGGCCAGCTGCAATAAATGACCTCGCTCCTGCTCCTGCTCCTGCTCCTGCTCCTGCTCCTGCTCTTGCTCTTGCTCTTGCTCTTGCTCTTGCTCCTGCTCCTGCTCCTGCTCTTGCTCCTGCTCTTGCTCTTGCTCCTGCTCCTGCTCCTGCTCCTGCTCCTGCTCCTGCTCCTGCTCCTGCTCCTGCTCCTGGCCCTGCTCCTGCTCCTGCTCCTGCTCCTGCTCCTGCTCCTGCTCCTGCTCCTGCTCCTGCTCCTGCTCCTGCTCCTGCTCCTGCTCCTGCTCCTGCTCCTGCTCCTGCTCCTGCTCCTGCTCCTGCTCCTGCTCCTGCTCCTGCTCCTGCTCCTGCTCCTGCTCCTGCTCCTGCTCCTGCTCCTGCTCCTTGCTCCTGCTCCTGCTCCTGCTCCTGCTCCTGCTCCTGCTCCTGCTCCTGCTCCTGCTCCTGCTCCTGCTCCTGCTCCTGCTCTGCTCCTGCTCCTGCTCCTGCTCTTGCTGCTGCTCCTGCTGCTGCTCCTGCTCCTGCTCCTGCTCCTGCTCCTGCTCCTGCTCCTGCTCCTGCTCCTGCTCCTGCTCTCCTGCTCCTGCTCCTGCTCCTGCTCCTGCTCCTGCTCCTGCTCCTGCTCCTGCTCCTGCTCCTGCTCCTGCTCCTGCTCCTGCTCCTGCTCCTGCTCTTGCTCCTGCTCCTGCTCCTGCTCCTGCTCTTGCTCCTGCTCCTGCTCCTGCTCCTGCTCCTGCTCCTGCTCCTGGCCCTGCTCCTGCTCCTGCTCCTGCTCCTGCTCCTGCTCCTGCTCCTGCTCCTCTGTTAGGCACCAGTGGTGGTACGGACCGGTCGGAGGTCCTCATTGACCTGGTGGGCCTGGATGTCCAGAGCAACTCGCCGCCACAAACGTCCTCTGCGTCTGCTCTGCTGTGGGGACCTGCGGACCCTCTGGCTCCCTTCCCCAAGGCATCCACTGCAGGCCTCTCGCTGCTGGATCACGACCTTTCCTCTCTGGGTAAAAACAAACAAACAAACCAAAAAAAAAAAAACCCCGGTAAAAAACACTCTTCTTATCCTTGCTCTGTGCTTTGGGTGTAAATCTGACGCATCAGTTTGACCATCTGTGTTCAGGTCTCGGCCAGTCTGTCCCTGAGAAACATGCAACAGCCCTCGATGTCCCGAGGAAACAGCTGGTATTTCAATGTGCTCTTCAATACGGTTGGGTTCACACCAGAATCTGTGCTCGGTCACGTTCATTGTCAGCGGACCCGCCGCTGTCCGGCTTTGTCCGGTTTTGTTGCCGCAGAGCCAAATCTCCCCTGCAACCTGAGTTTCAGATGAGCTGCTTTTGGTCACAGCTGTCTTGTGTCCCACTGCGACCCCCAGGCCACGTCACAGGGAGGCCTTTGAACCACACCGTGTAGCACGTAATCATATTGCACTCACCCTGCAAGCAGCCCCCTTTGCTTGTGTGGCAACACCGGATCTGGTGTAAATTCAGCCCTATTCTGACCGGCATCAAGTATTTTTTTATCAATATGAAGTGCAAATTTCTTTCATACTTTTTCAGGAATTGGGTCAAGATTTGGCTCATTTCGACCTCTCACCCCCACTGGTCTCTGCACCTTCTGCGTCTTTACCTGAGTGCTCGTCCACAGCCCCCTCTGCCTTGAACTGTCTCGGGCCTGTGTTCTCCACACGCCCAGTGCTTCCAGGGTCGGACCAAACAGCGCGGGCCACTTTCCCCCGGTCTCCCGCTTCAGTGCCGTCCTCCGCGCCGTCGTCTGTCCTTGCTCAGCCGTTCAGCCTGGCTTCCATCCCGCCCCCACAAGTTCCCGCAGTGTCGGTGCCTCCTGCGTCCTCGGCTCCTCCTGCTCGCCATTCGCAAAACCTCGACTTTCTGGATGCAAAGAGTTATTCACAGTAAGTGAGCGATGTGCCGCGAGGTGCGGTGACAGTAAAGGTGTTTCTGCCGATAGACGCGTCCTGATTGGCATCTAACTTTGTGACATCTAAAGTGAAATTTGACAACAAATTTCTCCCGACCCCTGACACACAGATTCACTAGATTTAGACTTCAGCGATACATAAAATGATTCTTTGTATTGTTGCAGTAAAATAAGACTGCAGTACCTATATCTAGTATTTAAATGGCTATCTTGCTGTGTCGCAGTCCGAGGCGCTGGTTTGGTCAGAAGTCAAGTGCTATTTATCGTGATGAAAACTGACATCACTGTTTTGATTCTGACATCCCTTTACCGTTTTCAAATGTCATCTGCATTTCCATTGCACTGTTTGTGAGGCCTGTACCATGCGCCCACACATGACCCTCTGTGTCCTCAGAAGTTTGCCAGTGCAGAGTGACGACTTGCTCAGGCCAGCCTCTCCGCCTCCCACTCACGGTAGCAACTCCAATCCACCCGTTTCACTGCTACTGGGTGACATGCAGAGGGAGTCAGTGGCTTCATCGACCAAGAGTCTGGTTGATGGGACTTCTGTGCCACTCTCACTGTTTCCTGCCCTCCCTCCAACGATGGGACAAGGTGGATCCCTGGCGAATGTCTTTGTCCCGCTGGATGCCATTAAACCCAGTGAGTTGCGTGTAGACTGAGCCTTCCTAAATGTGCCACGTCCCAGCTGTGTCCCAGAGTGCGTCATGCTAATAGATTGTGAACAGTGTGACAAACACACTCAGGAAATGAAGTAAAATGTTCATTTTGAAGCTTCACTCCTTTGTCAAAAACAGGTAACAGGCAATTGTGAAACAACAAAACCAGGTCTCAGTAAACTTATACAACAAACCGAATACGACACGCCCTTTAACATCAGTTCCACTGTAATAGAGTGAACTCCAAGGGGAGTATTATGTCTCTGGTAGCTATATTATGATTATTATATAAAACACCAAGCTATTACATGATATAAGAATAATATTTCACGATGAAGAGACCACTGATAGGCTGAAAACGGGAGGTGTCTTGATGGATTTTATAAGGTCTAACGCATTTAATGTAAAATCAGTCCATATTAGTTTTAAAACAATAGTTTAAAAAATAATATATAATAATAATAATAATCAAGATATAAAATAAAATACACACAAATATATAAAATAAAATACACACAGCCCTGGAAAGGAAATGGCAATTGCTGCATTAGTAAATGAAAAAGAACCCGAGATTGAACAAGTGAACTTTATTATGCTTTTTTTCAAAAAAAAAAAAAAGCCAAAAATTAACTAATGGTTCAAATGTTAGGGAAAGCTTTATAAAAAAATAAGTTTTGTCAACATGTTTGACCACCGCTATCGACTATTAGCTTGAATCGCTGAAGTCACTTTAGTTATACACCTCTTGTCATTTGAGACTCTCCTTGCCAACATGACAGTGCTTGATATCAGTTACCTTGCAGCTACCTAGTAATTATTTAACGCTTGATGGCTTTCCCCACTGCATTTCAGGTCAAGTGTGTCCTGTGACAGCTTACGACAAAAATGGAATCCGTGTCCTGCTGCATTTGGCCGCCAACAGTCCGGCGGGCAGGCCGGATGTGCTGGTGATGGTGGCGTCGATGCTCAGCACGGCGCCGCTGCTCGCCAAAGACATCGTGTTGCAGGCCGCCGTGCCCAAGGTGAAACGTCAACACGCTCCAAATGCTTTTAAGCTGCACGTTGTCTCTTTCCGTTTAAATGTATATCTTTTGGCAGCGCAACCCTCTAAATTAAGTATGCGCCCGGAGAAATGGTATAAATGAGTGTGACTGTTCTCTCTCTCTTTTTTTTTTGCCAGATGATGAAAGTGAGACTGCAGCAGCCGTCGGGGACGGAGCTGACTCCCTTTAATCCCATCCTGCCTCCTGCCTCCATCACCCAGGTCGTGCTCCTTGCCAATCCTTTCAAGGTATGGATGGCTCTGCTGAACCCTTTCATAGTGTTCTTTTGATGGATTAAAACAAACTCAGCCAAGTCTGGCTGTGGTTTCAATGCTTTTTTTTGGGGTGGGGGGTCTTGCTTTGGAAAGGGTTAACGTTTAAGTGCAAATTCCTGCAGGTTTTACGTGTCTTTATTTAACAAAGTCCAAAATAAAAGCAACTCTTGTCCATAATTAAGCTTCCTACCTCAGGTCTGGTGAAAATGTATGTGCTCCACCCCTTCCTGTGCTCCACCCCTTCCTCTCACCTATGCCCAACATTTGTGCTTTTCCTAAGTGCTGCCACTGTTGGAGCTATTTGTCATTTTTGTTATTGTTGATTAATTATTTAGTTTTGTTTGGCTTGATTAATATACCTTCAGTTTGATCGTATCAATATTTTGCATTATTTGAGTTCATGTGAATGCTTATTAATTCTTTTATTTTGAAGGTATTTTATAGCTCTGGAACACTAGGCGGTCTGCATGTGAAGGTCTGCCAACCATAGGGGGCAGCACCGGTCAGGGTTATGGTTTCTTACCAGGGCAAGAGAGGCGGCAGCAGCCATTGCTTTGTTCGTTGGCTTATATTGGAAGAATAAATCAACAAATCAACAAATCTTGGCCTGGACAATGGACTCTGTCGTATCCTTGTATGAATTCACTCGCTCGGCGCCTTGGTGGCCTTTTCATTTGATTTTGATTGATTTGATTTTCTTTGTTCAGTTTGGCTATTGAGGCAAAGAAAAGGACAAGTGGCCACTGCAGCCACCTTGTGTCAGAAAAAAATAATGACCGCTAAGTCTGAACATTAAAAAAAAAACATTTTTAAATATGCCAGCACGAAATGAAACCACTCGTACACATCAAACTGCAATCGGTTGTGATGTAGCCCACACTGCAATCCCACGACTGCTGTCAGTTAACGCTGCCCACGACTTTCCCCCATAACACGCAGCACTGCAGTCTGCTTTATATTCCTACAAGTGATCCCAAAAGTTCAGAATATGTTTTCACAGCAGACATGAAGCGAACTGCGTGCACATAGATCCAAACTGAGATCAAAAGCTTTTGATCTCAGTTTGGATCTATGCCGCTGCGTCTTTCCCGCTGTGAATCTGGGAACTTTTACATGTTTTGGATCTTTTATGATTAATTTATTTTTTTCAATTGGTGTATTTTTGCTCTTGTGAAAGGGTGCTTTAAGAGCAACCGAGACTGGTAGTTTCCAAGCCAACCCAGCAAAATTGACGATTTGTGTTTGTTTTGCAGGAGAAGATTCGAATGAGATTCAAATTGTCATTCACTCTGGGAGAGAAGTCGTACACTGAGGTCGGAGAGGTGACCGAGTTCCCACCCACGCACACACTGGGAGCCCTGTAGCCCCTCTATGGAAACATTTGCAATTTCTGACCTGAGACAGTCTTTAAATTTCAAAAGGTCATTTTGAAGGATTTCAGGAAAGTGAACACGTGACCACAACCTGCATTTTCCAAGCTGCTAATAATCAGCAGTTGTGTAATAGACAGAAGACACTGAACATGAACAGGCTGGACTGATTGAAAAGCCTTTTCACACTGGACCTAAATAAATCTGCTATTCCTACTTTGTTTTTTGTTTTATGTAATATATTGCATTTTTACCATTGAATCATCACTTATTTTCTGTTGTTAGTTTTCTAGTTTTTTTGTTTTTTTCAATAAGTAATAGTGTTTACTTGGGTTGTGGAGGAGGATGGTGTCAAGTCTTTGTTTTTTGTGTTCTTGTACTGCAGCTGCGTTGCGGTCCATGAAGAAAGGCAGAAAGTGTCAGTGGTTTGTCCAGAGGGCTTTTGTACAAAATATGCGCTCAAGCATTTTGTGTTTCAAAACGCAAACTGTGCATAAATGTGGATATGATCCAATTGGTGTGTCAGTGTAGTTGAAGAATGATATTCTGCCTTCTAGCAGGTGCTGTAGCCTAGCGTCCGTAATGGCACAACATGACATTAAATGGTTAAAAGACAATTTGTGTGAATTGAACAGACTTGGTCAGAATACGAGAAGAAACTAAAGAGTAAAGTTCATTAAAGGCTGTTACAGAGATTTCTACTTTTCACTTTGTAAAGTTTGACATAGATTTTTTTCAAAAAGGTTAAAAATATCTATTCAGGAACGGTTTTTGTGTTTGGTTGGTTTTCTTTTTTTTGGGGGGGTTATTGTGCTGTAACATTCTTTTTGTTTGCAAAAATGTTATTTATTTATCTCACTGTAATTGGAATTTGCCTGAACATATTTTTGAAAAGCCATATTGGTGTGTGGACCAATAAATATTGGGATTGTTATACTTGGAGGCCTCTCTCATTGTTAGCTGACTATTAAAATGCATTTGTTTTACCGGATTCTCAACACTCCCGGGAAATGGTGTATGTAGTCATGTTACACATGCGGCAGAATGATGAATAATTTTATAACGCACATTAGCATCGCAGACGTGTGAATATGAGCCGTGTGTTCGGTGCAACTTGGGGTCGGAAAGGTCAAATGGATTCATTTCACGTTTTATGTACACTACCAGTCAAAAGTTTGGACTTTCTGCACTGCGGATAGATACTGAAGACATCAAATATATGAGCAAGATGTATGTAATTATGCAGCAAAAGAAAAACACGTTCAATAACTCTAAATATGTTTTCTATGAAAGGTGGCTATTATGAAGAATTTAAATTTAAAGCGTGTTTTGAGTTGAGTTTTTACACTTTTATCGTTGCCTACATCATTCCATGTTGTGTGTTCATACATAGTTTTGATGCCTTCAGTGAGAAACTGCAATGTCAATCGTCATGAGAATGAAAAGACATTGAATTCATAGGGTGTGTCCATACTTTTGACTGGTCGTATATAACCCGCTTACATCTTAACCAGAGAAATTGGCCATTTAATGTTGTCTAACGTGAGCGTGAATCTGATGAGCAGGCAGGCACACATTCGCATCAGCGGCTGTAATGTGACGTAGGGGGGCGCATGGTGGTACGAGCTGTGTACTGCAGCTTGCTCAAAGTGGCGCGCCCGACCGCGCAGGCGCAGTGGAGCAGTCACTAGCAGGCAGGCAGGCAGACAGCAGAAGCTATGGCAGACGAAAAACCCAAGGTGAGGAGCGGGATTTTGGTTTCGCGACGTTTCCCCCCAGTGTTTACACAGATTCTAACACGAAGAATTGATTGTTGAGCGAAATGCGGGATCCCCGGACCCTGAAAGATTACCAGTGGCTTTTATCACAGAGGGCCATTGGCACTGAGCAGAGCTACCACGCTAGCAAGCTAGCATACTTAGCACTATGAGCTAACGGGGCTGCCTCAGCCGAGACCCAGCCGGCACCAAAGAACAGGCATTTTTTTCGTTTTCAGAACAAGAAAAATGTCAGTTATTTCATGCCGATCGCTTGTTCCAATTTATATTCAAATCTTGGGAAAATTTTAGCCTTTTAAACCCGAGTTATAAGTAAGAAAGAGCCGAAGATAAGTGCCAAGGAGCTGCAAGCCTTTTATAACAGCAAAAGTAGTGAATACGAAAAGACACCAATTCGCTTCAAAATCGCCATGCCAAACCAACGTTTGCGAATTGGATATGGAATTACACGGATGTTGTGTTGAGAGGAATTTTGACATGTGCGAATTATATTGCAGCCGTATTTGTTTAAATCAGATCTGATGCTGGGCGTCATTTTCAATTGAAGGCCATTGACCATTGATTTGCGTGATGCTAATGCTTATGCTAACAATGAAGTTAAGAAGTTGGCCCACTGCAGATGTTGCACTCATGTTTCGCACAGAAAATGGTCTCATGGCAAATTGTTCTCCTCTCCCCTGCTAACTATATTTGGCCCATTTGCCGTTGGGAATTGATGCAAGTATTTGGTCCTTAATGTTAAACGAAACAAATTCCTGTGTAAGACAGATTGATGGGTTCTTGTTTTTGGACGAGCAGGCAGCGGCTCAAACCTTCACCTGTGTCATATTCTCTGAAGAGCGCGTTGGAGCACCGTACGAAAGCATCCTGACTTTCCATCACGTTTGAAAGCATCCTTTTCAATTCCAACTTGTTCTCTCTCTCTCTCTCTCTCTCTCTCTCTCTCTCACCAGGAGGGAGTGAAGACTGAGAACAATGAGCATATCAACCTGAAGGTGGCGGGGCAGGATGGCTCTGTGGTGCAGTTTAAAATCAAGCGGCACACTCCACTCAGCAAACTGATGAAAGCCTACTGTGAACGGCAGGTGAGACCACAACACCATTGTGCATTCAGTCTTTGCCCCCTTTGTCTTGGTGGTAATTAATAGGCCCTGTTATAGCCATTTGTTTTGGTGGTCTACTTCTAACGATAAACAAGTTTTTTTTTTTTTTTTTTTTTTTCTTTTGGGTCCAAAAACTTGCAAGCATAAATCTCACTCCATTGTGATAGTCCACCCGCTCATTGTTAGCGTTACCTATTTGTCAATTTGAGTACTTCCTCAAAGAGCAAAAAAAAAGACCTGTTACAGCAGAGCTGCCTGAGAAATTCAGTTTTTGACGATGGGATCCATTTAAGACTGTTAATTTAAATGAAATGGGATTGCTTATATAATATTGCGCAAATAGCAACTCGTATGCAACACAATACTATATATATTTAACGTTAAATATTTGACATTAGTTTGGTTGTTTGCGTTTGATATTGCATATTTAAAATGAACCTGGAATCATCAGTCTTATAAATCCACATTGCTCTCCACGTTAACAGGGCCTTTCCATGAGGCAAATTCGATTCCGGTTTGATGGCCAGCCTATCAACGAAACAGACACGCCCTCGCAGGTAAACCAACTTCCTGTCTTGCTATTTCATTTTTCTGTAAGTCGCTCAGAATTACACGATGGGTTGTTTCTAAAGGATCAAGTCCAGGATCATATAATGTCAAACAGATACCATATGTCATAATTGCATACTCCTCAGCACATTAAACTTGGCTGCCATAATTTCCATATCTGGAAGGTGTGTGTTTGACTTTCGTTGTACTTTTCTAGTCATGACCGTTGTCTTCAGGGTTAAAATCAAACCAAATCCGAAATGCTCAGGCTACTTCGTATATTGAAAATTTATCATCACCACATTATCTGTATATCCAGTATATGTTTCTCAGACAACGGCTTGACATTCAGTCATTTTCATTCATTGTACCATTTATCTTGCGTGACGATATTGTTGGAAAATCGGGATTAGTAGAAGTTAAAAAAAAAACAATAGAGTAAAGCACGTGTCGTGAAGAGTCATGCTATGGTTGAAGGAGGAAAACGTGACACGGCAATGTTTTGAGTGACGTCTCTGTGCACTTGAGCTAGAAACTATTTAACGTTGCAACTGAGTTGTTTGTTTAATTCCTATAAATCAGCATCGGCAGTGGTTGCCTGTCAGTATAAAATCTTGTTGGAATGTAAACAAAGTAAAGCCACTGCTGCTTGCAATAACAACAAACCAGACGGCGACGCCGTGTTATCAAGTGGGGTCGTCTCTCTTTGAAAGAGAAAGTGATGTTAAAGATGCCCGCCGATGATTCACTGTTCCCAATGGGACAGCCAAAAGTCAAAGGAGGAAGATCCTCATTACAGTGTTTATCATCTTCATCACATAAACTAACCGATCTTTCCTTTCACTTGTGTTTTGAACTGCCCAAATGACCCGGTTTCTGTTCTGCCTTCCACACGCAGCTAGAAATGGAGGATGAAGATACAATTGATGTGTTCCAACAGCAAACCGGAGGTTGTTTTCTGTAAAGACTGTTTCCTACAAACAACCCTACCTCCCCTTTTTATCCTACAACATGTCCAGTCTTCAGATGCTCGGTGTGATCAGTGTTGATTCTATCCAGTTGGGTACAGAAACCAATTGCTCCACAGCAGCAGCAAGCACAGTTTGCGCCCTCAGATTTATTCACACTGTCATAAGTATTTTATCAAGCCTTTACTGTGTGATGTTAGCAACTTGTCAGCTGCATTGAGTCTGTAGAAAATTTAAAGCTTGTCAATGGTGTTTTCTCTGGAAACTATAAAAAAAAAAACAAAAACAAACATAGAATGGTCCTTTTTTATACTTATGTTGTTAAGTTTCTGTTCAGATGGATTTTTTTTGTCGTCATTTAAGCTACATTTTAAATTCACATCTGTGGTTATGAAAATGTATTATTGGAATAAATTGAGTCCTTTTTTGTAACAAAAAAAAAATGTTTCTTTTTTTTTGTCACAAGCACCCAAGACTATATTACTGGACTTGCAAATGTGTGAAAAATGAATTATTTTCTTGAACATGGTTTCATAGCATTTAAGCTGTTTTACAATTAAAGAGCATCAAACCTACAAATATGCGCTACTCACAAAAAGTGAGACTTTTTGTAATGTTTATGGAGAATGTGTATGCGGTGATATATCATGTAAGTAGGACACGTAGTAGATGAATTAAATGGTAATCTCTATCTGTTTAAACCGTTTTGGGTAAACCACAACAAATAATGTCTGTACCTCCGTAACTTGTCCTTTTTCTTGGGAAATGCAAGCAGCGCGATGAAGAGGACTGCTTTAAATACAAATTGTCTTGCTAGAGAACAAGTCAATGCAATAGAAACTGAAACTCTCAATAGTTGGACGTATGAGTTCCAAAACCTTGGTCAAGGTCTAATTAAGTTCACCTGTAGGCGTTATAGTAGAGTTGATGTGTGTTTTGAAATGTCACGTGGAAGCCAAGGCCTTGGTGAGTTATGACCTCGGCTTCAATGCCAAAGGGCTGAAAGCAAGTCAACCAAGTAGAGTCCCACGCCCTTTCTGGTCTATGTTCTTCAAAAGGTCCTGAAACTGTTTTGTAAGTACGAGTGTGACGGTGCCTCCAATTGATCGTGCGCCCTTGGCTACTGGGCCAAAGTTTTTCGCCCTTTGGCCGAATGGGGAAGCGCGCATGGCTATTACCCGGGAGTCTGGGGTTCGAAGCCCGCCCGGGCCCTCTGCGCCTTGCACACGCTAAGAGTCACAGGTGTCTCAAAAGTGCTTTGTACAATCAGAGGACAAACCAACTGGACCCCCAGAGCAGCAAGGTGCAGCAGTAAGGAAAAAATAGAGCAGATCCAGATTCAGAGGGCCGTCATCAGCTTATGTTAGGGTGAAAAGGACAGACAAACAATGTGTGTGAGAGAAATAGAAGTAGCCAGAGTGAGTTGCAGGGTTAACAACAATGCTCTCACAATATTAAAATAGATATATGTAAATAAATAATTCAAATATTGAAATACAAAAAGACACAATTATATGGGATATATCGACATGAACATGTAGACGTATATTAAATAAGTGTTGTTGTGTTGTATACTATACAGTGGTCTGTATACTCCCCAATCTGCAGAATAGATCAGAATGCACTGTTGCGAGAAGAAGGTGAAGGAAAATCACAATACAAGCTTCAACTAATCTGGTGAAAATGTATATTCCAAAAAAAAAAAAAATTACACTGATTTCTCAAATCCTTTCGAGTGAAACCCAACATACGTAATGCGATTTTGACACAAGCCCTCTTTTCTTGCCGTCACCCCCAACACAGAAAAACCTAGACCGGAAGTAGCTCGCTTTTGATGGCAAATTACACTTCGTCTTTGGCACTTTTGCTGAATTACAACGACACAGGACTGGCGTCGCGGTCCTGAACTGCCGTATCCTAAATTAAAACAATTACAATGTCTTCATCTTCACGGTGCGCCCTCGCGTCGGCTCCAAATTGACCTCCACCACTTTCTAAAACGCGTCGGCGTGCTTTATTTTGAAAATGCGAGCGGATGCGCGACGTGCTCCTCTGGTCAGCGTGTCAGCGCAGCCGCTGCGTGGCGTGGAGAGACAGGTTGACGATAGAGAACCAAATGATGAGGCCGTGAAACACCGCTAATCCTCTGAATGGTGTGATTCTCCAGTGCGGTACCGAATCAACGTCAATAATCAGGCGGTGTTGGGAGTTTTCTTTTTCCCCCGTGCAAAAAATGACGACGACCACGACGTATCAAGGGATGGAGCCCGGTTCCAAAAGCAGTTCCAGGTAAAAAAAAAAAAAAAAAAGAAGCGTCGTTTCCCCCCCACTCCTCTCCTCACCGTTGTTATCCAAGCGCCTCGATGCAGCATCTTCTCAGCATGGGCGTGAACGTAGGCGCGAGGTGGAAAGGGCAAAATTACAAATGAATAAAGACAGCGACACTGAGGCTGCAATTGAACGCCAGCAAAATGTCTGCAGCGGAGCAGATGGCTACGATGCTAAAGATACCACACCTTTTTCTGCCGAGATGGGCCCTTCCTAGCGAGCCACACAGCTCATGTGTTCCATCCCCATTGTTGCTCCGCAGGCCGTCTGCTCATCCAGGACAGACAGGTGGCTCAGCACCAAACAATTAGTAGTAGTAGTTTATATAAAAAATGTTGTTGTTGTTGTTGTTGTTTTGAATGTATTTGTAAGTGTATGTGTATCAACACACCAGTTGGGTGGGGCCCCCTGCGGATTCATACACAGCGCTATGGGCATCCTCTTCCTGTCTGCTCAGCTGCTAACGGGCCACGTTACAGCTGGCCACAGATGACAGCACGTGCACACGGAGCACATGTACGGAATGTGCATTGAGATGCATTCTTTGTATACGTACGTGGCACGTGTTTCCATTGATCTAGGGTGCAGTTGCAGGAGCACACACCATCTCAACCATCAGCCCAGCCTGTGGACCCTGTTGAGCATCTTCTCCCCCAACCCACCCTCCCCACTCTCTCTTTGCAGAGTTCTGCGTCCTCCTGGTGGTGGCTCCAATATCTCCCTTGGTGCAGAGGAGGAGAAGCCACCCGCTCGCAAAAATAAGATGGCCTCTAGTGTTTTTGCTGAGCCCGAGGACCCCTATGCTAATCGTAGGAACAACCCGCCAGGTACAGTGTGAAGCAAATATAAAATCCAGAAAAAAATTTTTCATTTAGGGCAAAGTTACCTTTGCCACTGAAAGGAAAACCCCATGTATTTTTCTCCTGTGGTATTCAACCTGGCACACTACTTCTATTGTTGCTATGCCTCTCATTGCTAACACGTATAATGGCAACGGTCAAGGTGGCTTCACAGGGGATTTCCACATATGCTGCTCCTACGCTCGTGTCACCTTGAAACCTGACTATTGAACAATACTATTGGCAGCTTCAGCCTTTTTATGTGCAAAAGGTTGCTGTTACAATAGAGCTGTTGTGTCCTGCCAATGGCACGATTATGTTTGTGTTATCATTATGTTCTTGCGCAACCAAAATCCCCATGCTATTTATCTGCATGAGTGATAAACTACTAGGATTAACAGATGATTGGCTGCGGCCGCAGGTTCTAGAAGACATTGTGAAGTTGCAGCGTCGCGGCCACTGTGCAGCACGTTTATTGCTGTCGTCTGTGCATGTTGTACTTGAATAAAGTTTTGGTGCGTAAGCAGCGTAGTGACATGACATTGTATTGTGTCCCATCCAAAGTAACTAAAGAATTGACTTTAATTACTGTAATCAGATGTGTCTGATTTAAAGTAATGCATTATGCAGCGTGTGTTCTTGCGTGCATCTGTGTATAGTTTCCCTATTGAAAAATTCAGCATTTCTGTTGGAAGAAGTTTGAGTTTGAAATGCATTGGCGTGAGGATTTGACATGATGTGATTCACCAAGACGGTCATACGTGTAATGAGGGAGCAAGTCACTATTGCTCGTCTTTTTTTTTTATATATATTCTGAGAAATTTAAGAAAGAAAACAACAATAAAAACATTTAAATCACAAATTTCAGATCATTTAAACAAAAGTAAATACAAAGGATTAACAGAGAACCAGCACACAAACAAGTATTACTACGGCTGTACATTTATAGTTGGTTTGGTTCTTCTTTCATTTTTTTTTTTTTTTTTTTGTCTGAAATGGAATATGGAGAAGAAACGCTAATCTCGTCCTATGCCAATTTTAACCTACTCTATTAATGACAAAGTAGCATAAAAGAAGCTGGTCTGTCTTGCTTTGTGTGACTGAATAATGTCTCCTCCCAGGTGGGAAGCCAACAGGAGTGCTGTGTGGCGAGCCCTCCGCCCCCCTGAGAAGAGGAGGGAACCTGACCTCCAACCACAGCGGAGACGCTCCAGCCACAGTGAGATCACGACCACACTCAAGTAGATCGTACATTTGGAGAGGAAATCACAAAGTCGGGGATGTTTGTGCACTGAAGATTGTGGTCGTTGCGATCATTTTTAAAGGAGTCCCCTTTAAGAAAAACTGACCTTTTCAGCTCTTTAACAGACACGTGAATCTTTTGGTGTCTCACGATTTCATTTCAATTTCCGATTCTTGAGTGTCACGACTCGATTGAAAATCCATTCTCGATTCAGACAATCCTCAATTCAAATGGCTCTCCATTCAAAAATCCATACTGTGCGTAAGCGTGTTTATGATCAGGCAAACTCTGGCTCCAAAGCAGGTTTGTATAACCTTGATTTAGATATTTTTGATATATCGATAGATCAGCTGATTCCAATGATGTAACCGGAATTACTCCTGCTTAAGACAAACTTAACTTAAGACAAACGCTAACATTCATTCACGCTCAGGCTGTACAAGAAATAATGTTGTTAGAAAAAAAAAGAATAATTGCACAAAACAAAGCCTGAGGTGAGCTGACCTTTTCTCCCAGAAGGTTACAAAAACAAAACTGCATACGAATAACCCAAAATAGTGTTCTCTGTGATTTTTCTTTTTTCAAGATAGAAGGGTTAGGGTTAGGGGTTAGGTTAGGGTTAGGTCTAACCCAATTCACATATAAAATTGCTTAAGGTTTATACCAAGGTTTATGAATCGGAAGGCGGAGCCACTGATGGAGCTGGTAGGAGGGGGCGGGGGGGTAAAGAGGCAAAACAGCCTCTTGAGGAGGCTGAGTGAAGGCAACAGCTCAAACTAGGAGGTCATTGACCAAACAAACCGTGTTCATTTTTTGGACGTAGAGCAGAAATCTTAGTTTATTCAATCTGGAAACGACCAAAGGAACAAGGAACAACACTTCTTGTGCCATAATTGGTTGGTGTTAATTGTGCACCCTGACAAAAGTATGACTAAACTGACTGAAGTCATGAAACCTTTGCACAAAACACTTCACGTAGGCGCTTGGCGTGAAACATTACGTCCTCGCTTTACATAATTGTAGGCAACACAAGTTCCTCTTTTTCAATCTGCTTAACAAATACCTAACCACTTTTTTTTTTGCTTGTGTTTTATTTCGAAGGAAGGAGAAATTTCCGTCCAAGATATTGGTAAGAACCAAGTTGCACACACTGCACCTGGCACTGTACACTTTGATGGCTGGCATTATCTTTATGTGGTCAAAGTACACGTTGGCTTTATGCCACTGCAAACACAATAACTGTGCTTGTCACTGCTTCAGAGGAAGGCAAGCTGTCAGCCGTGAGGGCCAAAGTTTCATTTACTGGAAAGTACTGAACTTCAAGCAAGGACACGCCAGTCCGCACATTGACGAATAAGCGTCAGGCCAGATACAGATACACGACACATACACTACTGCTGCTTAGCAGGGACTGTCACATTCTGGCCGTCATCGAGAGCAGGACTGAGCAAGTCAACGTGCATCGCACAGGCCTGACGCAGAGATGTCTGGATGTTGCTCACGAAAAAAGTTCTTCATCCCCTTTGATCATTTTCAACCTTCAGAATGTTGTTGATCCCCTTGACATTTGTGACAGCTTCTCTTGCTTCTGTACTTTCAGTTCAGTCTGTGTAATGTGTCTCTTTAAATGCAAATACGAGCAGACTTCATTTGTTGGGACATGAAAAGCAGTGAGGGAAAATTTCCATGTCTCAGCTGCCCAGAGGAGTGACAAAACCAGTCCAACTGAAAGTTGATCGTAGCGGCTTGAAACAGATTTTTGCTAACAGCAGATATTATGATTAGCTTGAGAACAGCTGCTGTTTACAAAAGTTGCGTACTCGACATGGGTGCAATTGATTTTATGTCAAAGTGCGTCCTGCGTAGGCCTTGTTTGTGCCGCTTTATCTTTTATTTGTGATAACAAGGTAATAATGATAAGATCTCGCAGTTGGTCACATCTTTTCGGCAATGACGAATCATTGTCGTTATCATATTGATTGGAAAATGGTGAACCCGTTTCTTGTAAATTGTAGCATTGTGTCTGAACAGTGCGCGTGGTTCTGTTCTATAAAGTGTAACTCTAGCAGACAGGTTTGAAAGTTCTTCGTTTATAAAAAGCAGTTGTCAGCACAAATGACTCCCACAGGATGCTTATAGCAAAAATGCAGTTGCCCATCAAGTGGGTCAGACCTCCGTGTTAACTGGAGACCAATGCTCCAGTGAAACTCCAGCAAACTTCAGATGACTATCTTAAAGCCATTTTCAGACCCATGAATGCATCTTCAGGAAGCTTCCACACAGACTGACTTGGGCGCTAACTGAGTCTCAACATTTTTCCTTGTCGAACCGGCTAACTGCTGTGGTGGATTGTCAGTCAGCTGTGATGCGTAGATGACGATGAAGGAATCCTTGTCGACACTGACTTAATTATCTAGAAGTAAGGTTATTATAAAAGAAAAGCCAGGCATCGATCGGGCACCTACAGTAGGTCCGCCTGAGGGAGAGCTTGTGGCCAGATGTGAACAACTCCAAAGATGCAGCTGAAGCACCACAAGTTGTTAACGTATACAGGTACAGACTCTTCATGGAACACAAGTGGCTGTTCCAGAGAGGATGGGGTAGTTTACAGAACATGCATGGGGACTGTTAAACATATCGTAGAATATAATGGACGTTTGGAGGAACCTCTGCCTACATTGTGGCTTCCTCTGGCTAGAAGTAACCCATTCACAGACGGCAAGATTACCTGCATGTTGGTCCTGGCTTATGAAGTATTATTCGTATTGCACTAGATGCTGCTAGAGCTATACTGGAACGACTGCAAGTGCAGCTTTGTATTGCAAAATGACCATATACGAACTGTAGATGCATCAGTGTACTCCAAGAAAACTCGTCGTCTCATCTTCCAATGGGAAATGTCATTTAAAAAAACCAACAAGACACATTTTTTGTAGTTAAGTGTAGATGATAGCTTGCTACCTGTTGGCCTTTCAAAGCATTCCATGAGACGGGAGAATAACGCACTGTTTGCCTCCTTTTAGAAAACAGTGTCAATGAGCCTGCGGCCGTTCAAGGGCCGCCAGAGGAAGCCCCTCAAGCTGACGAGGCGGCCACCGGACTACCATCCGGCCGCAGGAATCCCCCCGGTGGAAAATCCAGCCTCATCCTCGGCTGAGTTTACCAGCCACGTTACCCCCCCCGCACCCCCCTCCTGTCCTGCCCAGTTCATTCACTCATCGCTGGCCCCTTTGCCATTTGTCTGTACCACAGAAGTCCTATTTGGTGTTCGACAGACAGCAGTATCCTCCACATCCCTAAGTGCATTGTTTTGATACCTCTTTCTTAAAAAACTTTTTGTACTGTTTTTATTGTTTGTTTTGATGGAAGCACTTTATGTATCTTCTAGTTCCATATTTCACCTTTTACGTGCTGAATAACACCTTTCCACACACTAAAAAAAAAGGTACAAAAAAAAAAAAAAACCGGTCACGTTTCATGTCAGCCGAGTGAGACCGAGACACAGACAGCAGACGACGATACACACATCATACACAGTATCTTGAACAAATGCATAGAAGGAAGCTCTTTTTTTTTTTTTTTTTAATTTGTGTTGTGTTCAGTTTGTAAACCATCCTGCATGCATGTTTGGTCTGTAACGTATGAATGTGGAAAACTGTGAAGATTTTTATTTTCCTCTTTTTTTTCCTCCAGATTTTTGTGCAATTGTTGTATTGTCGTTGCATGAAGTTTGACTATTTCTACTAGTGTTACTATCCACACAGGAGGCCGGCCGGTGAGCCACACGTACTGCGACATGGTGACTGGAAGGATACATACACGGTAACTGTTGGTCACAGATTTGGTAAGAGCTTTGGTAGAAGGCCTTCATGTACAGTAGTCACAGACCGTAGATTAGTGCCATTGCTGACAGCACACCTGCACAGGTGGAAAAAAAAAAGAAACTGTCCTTCAGATGAAGTGTGCCTGTTTGTCTCTTAGGCTACAGCATCAAACAAGGTTGGATTTACCAGAAGCATCGTGCCATCCTCAACGAGATCATTTTTTTTTTTTTTTTAGTCAATGGAACCTAACTAGAATGTTGTTGGTCGCAACATTGAGGCGTTAATGGTGGATCCATCCGAGATTTGAAAAGTGACCTTACGACAGCCAAACCCCCCCTCTACTCCCCCCCCCCCCCTCCCACATGCATATGTTACCCATCCCACTCACAGGATTCATGCAAGGTCTTTTTGTATTTCTGCGTCAGACGACTTAAACCTGGTGAACATCCAAGTCCGTTTCGCTCTTCTTAATTTAACTGTCAGTCGGTTGTCAAGCCAGAACACATGCCGTCCAGGTGTAGACGTAGAACTGTGGCGAATGACTTGATTCCTGTGGTGTCTTTTTTTTTTCTTTTTCTATTTTTTTATTTATTTATTTATTTTTTAGATGTGAGTTGCAATGCAAGGCATGTCTTGTTTGCATCCTTTACAAATTCATGTTGTTGCTGGATGTAAGTTACTGCAGAAATCTGAATTCCAGAAATGGCACAAGTGGAAACTAATAATAATAATAATAATGATAATAATAATAAAAATTGACATTTGCCCATGAGTTTGAATTGTTTTGTGTGTGTTCTTTTCTCAATGTGCATTGGTTGGATGTTTGCAGTGGCGGTGATTTATGTTTCTGCTCTACATAAAGAATGAATGTTTGTCGTCTCTACTATGTTGTTTGAACGTCCCAAGACGTTGACAAACGGGTTTGCATCATGTTGGACCTCTTGACTGGTCTTCGGTGTTGCACTCAGGAATTCCCGTGGCTCCCCAGGGTCTGACTGACAAGCTGTCCGCCCAGTTTTTCATTCATTTCACAACTTAGCATTCAGTCATGGTTAAATTGTCACTTCTCAGGGTAAGGTTATCTGTTGACCAATCGAGCGGCTGGCTGGATTAGGCATTGCACTTCCTCTGATTCATGACTGTGCACACACAGAAGGATTAAGGCGAATGATAAATTGCAAGCGATGGCACGCTCGATCAGATTTGCCTGAAACTGAGTGAGAAACTGAGTTTCCCAAGGTCGGCCCGGAGTGACCTGAGGAAAACTAGGAAATTCTCTGAAGTATTAATCTGAACTCAAGCGCTGTATAACCACAGAGTCACAACTTTTGGAAGAGCTATATATATTTTTTTCTTTTTTTAATTTAATGTACAGTAAAATGTACACGCTGCTAAACTTCTCTCCACACACACCCACACACCCACACATACGCGCGCGCGCAGCCGTCAATCCCAGCTTGACTCTAGTCATCCTGAAAGTGAAAGTGAACCAGTGGCAAATGTAATCATACCAGCGCCGTCTCGCGACCGAGGAGCGTGTCAGGTATGATTCTCTCGCACTACTTCTCGCCTCGCGCGAAACCAGCGGCAAATTGAGCGCATTTCTCTATATTACTGCATAAATGTAGCGAACGTGCAAAGTCTTCTTATTCGGCGCCGAGTCAACGCATGTGTTGGATGAACGTGTTTGTCCGCTTGCTTGTTTTGTTTTCCACGTCATCGCTGTACAACTACAACCAGCCGGTGACATTAAATGCGTCAAGGAAAGTAAATTGCCATCTTGGTCATTTTTTGCCATCTTTGTGTGGCGACGGTTCACTGCGTCCCGTCTCCGAGTTGCTGAGCTCAGTAACTGACCATGGAGGGGTTCAAGCCTGGGCGGGCAGGCCGCCAGGTGTCGCCGATGAGCCCCGTGGGGAGGTTTTCGCGGGCTCCTCGACCGAACACGAGCGATGCATGGCAGGGGGGTGCCCACCTGAAGACCCCCCAGCGACGCTTTCACCCCCCCCTCACCCCCACTCATCATTAAGTCAGCATTAAGTGCTGGTTGTACACGGGATTGTGCGACCAGTGTACTGTGAGCTCAGCGGTGTTTGTAGAGTTTGTGTGGCTAAATGTCGGTTTTGTCGTGCGTTCTGTGCAGGAGATGTTGATGTAGATCTGATGGGGGGGGGGGGGGGGTGCAGTAGAGAAAGTCAGATCCAGGTGTTAATAATGAACAAAGTGCTCTATTGTAGAGCGACGGTGTTTGCGTTTGTGCGTGCGTGCGTGCGTGCGTGTTTGTTTACACTGAGGCCAGTCTTCCTGGTCACATGAGGAGGAAATTAAGCTGTTTCCTGAGCTGTTTCGGCTTCCTATCAACCCCATTATACATCATGACATCATCACAGTGGAATGAGACTGAAAAAGGTCGGTGCTTCACATTGCAGTATCACTGGTAGTTGCACAACCTCTTTAACCAAAATGTGGCAATAGCACATAGATACCAACAACAAGCCCCACCTCACTGAGTGCAGGAGACGTGTTTGGTAGACAAAGGCTTGATGTGTTCACTAAACAGGGTCGCAACTGTCACTGTGCACTCTAGCGTCTCCACTGAAGAAAAAACAAAAAAAAACAAGTCTCCCAGAGAGCTGATTTGGTCAAAATGACCTTGGGGTTAGTTTCCCATCATCACTGCTAGTTGGTGGTGGAAATGCAAGTCAGTCCGCCACCCCCTGATTTCTCAGAGATAATCCTGCCCTGGGACTGCTGAGCTGCTGAAACAACAGCTGTGGATCGCTTGAAGACTTTAAATGATTGTACTTTTGTAACTTGATATTGCAACTGAAGAATGTGTCTCGGAACTTCAGCCTGGACCAGTTCGGTTTAGCCAAAGGTTTGTTGTCACAACATTCTTTCAATCTTCAGGCAAGCGTGAGCCGGTGTTCAGTGTCAGTTATTTTGGGGAGTTAGGACCTATGTGAAACCAGTTGTAAAATGACTTTGTAGTTCAACTGTTTTGGATCTACTGTGGGCTTAAGTTTGAAAAATTGGAACACAATGCAAGAGACGGGATTGAAATTTTGCTGCATTTATCTGTGGTTTGTATATACATGTTGTCTTGAAGAGCGTGACCAGTGTGATGGTGGCGTGTACCGGTTAGCTCGGCCTGACATGTATATGCATGCAAATATGTTCTGTGCTAGCCCTGGGCTTGCTTGGGAACCGAATCCCTTTCACAAACAAACCGTTTGACACCACAAGATATGGCGGTTCATGAGTAGTTCCCACTTTGTGTTCCCCTTAATAGGTCTCGGCAGGGTGGGCGAGCTAGTGTGAGAAACAAGGAGCTGTAGTCATGCGGCTGTGTAAAGCCTGGTGGGAAAACTCCAGAATAAAGCAACAAATTAAATGAACACGATGCCCTTTGAAAAACTAGAAATGAAATTTGCCAAAAACATTTTATTGTGAAATGAGCGTGTTGTTATCACCACGACCGTGCCATCTGTTAATCTTCACAAGCCAAATCCCACAGCAAACAACATTCATCTATCTGGCTGTCAACATTTTCTTTGCCCAGCAGGAAACAGAGATTCAAAATGTTGAAGTCCAGATTAAAGATAAAGCCGCAGACTTTATCTTTTGAGTTGATTCACTTGCTGGGTGAAATGTAGACCTGGAAGGACAAAAGGTTTTTGGCATCAACAAGACTAAATTAGGACTGGAAGCTGGGCGGTACACTGACTGCTTGGCATTCTTAAAAGAAAAAGAAAAAACAAACACAGAGGCAAACACACGAACATCTCTCACTCACTCTGAATATAGAAATATACAATGCACTAGTCACTGTATTTTTAACTGGGTGAACTCGGTTACTCGCTATGTGGACAGAACCAGTATGAGCCCCCCCCCCCCCACCCAAGTCTTTTTGAATAACTTTATCACCATAAATGAGACCACATACAGTTATAGATGGATACAGTAGATAGACTTTGTTGTCACTGTGACCTGCAGACATGCCACGCCCCCTTCACTTCTGGGCGGCGTTGGTTAGCTCGCCCGCGATGACTCTCTTACAATGGCTGGCGTGAATCCAGGTGGCTCTTTCGTCGACCTTGGCGGCTGTTTGAGTGACCAGGACGACCTGCAACGGGCCCCGCCATTGGTTGGCGCTCCAACTCTTGCGTCAGAGCTCCTTGACCAGGACGAAGTCTCCCGGTCGGAGGTGGTGGAGTGAGGCTGCGACCTGTCCGCTTATGTCAGCTGGTGTGAAGGAAAGGTTGGAACAGTACGTTAGCGTAGCATCTTCACACAGCGCTGTTGATGTTGAGGTTAGCGCGTGCGTCTCATTCGCATGTGCATGGGAACAATGGGCGGCGCTTCTGGCCATGGCAGGCCAGCGTCCTCACAACATTTTCTCTCCCAGCTGCTCCACCACTGGCAGGATGATAGGCACAGCGTTTCCTCATGTCGATGCCAAACAGCTGACCAATTTGATCAAGCGCTTCATTAGCGCAATGTCAGCCATTGTCACGAGACGTTCTGCTGGGGATGCCCCATCTTGGAATTACTTTGCTCAGCAGGGCTTCAGCCACGTCATTTGCTGACTGTGCGCCACATTTTGACCATTCGCAATTCGTCCTTGTATTGTGCCAAGATGCTGCTTGTCAGTTTCAAATCCACAAGCCTGATCTGAACACAGCATTGCATTTCATTGTTTCATTGTTGTTCCCTGATGATATGAAAGTGTTTGTTTCATTCTTGCAGTTTTTGCATAACTTTTTTTCTCTCAACTGTCTTTTCAACAGAATCAACATGGCCTCCAGTGCTTTCTCCTTGATATTACCCATCATTTTAATCATCAGTTTGGGAAATGCAGGACGTAAGTTCTGTCTTTTTCTGAATGTGCACACAGCGACGACAAACATATGTTGGACATCTAAAAAAAACAAACAAATCCTTTTTCTTTTCCAGAATTTGTGGAGCTAAATTGCAATGAACCCCAGGTTGCAGAGTTTGGCCAGGATTCACTGCTGGAATGCGTTTTGAAAACCACAAGAGAAGCAATAAACCTAAAAATCATACATGTGACATGGATGAGATATTCTGGTGACGGCAGTGAACCAGACGTCGTCCTGGAGTTCAGGGACGGGAAACCCTACCCGAGCAAGGGTTATTCATTCGCAGAGCCCTTCTGGGACAACAAAAACAGGAATGTGTCTCTGCTCATCACCAAGGTTGCTGTACAGCATGTGGGATTTTATGAATGTGAAGTGGTAACCGACTCTGGATCCTCTAATTTTCCCAAAATGATGTCTTTTAATGTGACAGGTAAGCTGTTGCCCTAGCACCACTTTTTGGCCGGTGTGTGTGTGTGTGTGTGTGTGTGTGTGTGCGTGCGTGCGCGCGTGTGTGATTGTTGTAATTGTATGGTAGTATTTTATCAGATTGGGGACTTTCTGAATCACCATCCTGTTATTTTCGGTCTGTGTTCTGGCCAGCTTTCTGTTTCACAGTGAATAATATTTCAATAGATACAGGAACCACTTTAATCTCTCTGTCAATCTTTAACCTGTCTTTCACCTTCTTAAAATGTGTCCAGTATGATGGTCATTTAAAACTTATGTGACATTTATTGACTTTGAGTTGGAAAGTTTAATTTGTTTATGTTTCTCTCCTCTTTCAGCCAAGTACAGTGAACCAAATATAGTGAAAAATTCCAAGGATGGGGAAGGTGTCTTAGAGTGCAGCAGCACTGGCTACCCAAAAGGTCGGCTTGGCTGGTTTGATAAGGACAACAAGGAGTTGACGAACAGTGCAACCATGGACTCCAAAACAATGGAAGATGGGCGGATTCAACTCTCCAGCCGGCTGCCTTTGAAGAGTCCATCCAATTTCCCTTTTACCTGTGCTGTGTTCAGTGCCGCTGGCCACAGAGAGAAAAAGTCCATGTTTAATGTCAGTGACAAGACTGAATCTGCTGGGTTTGGAGGTAAATGGTGTAAAACATTTTCTATCATATTCTTTGCCTGAAATGTGTTGTGTTTTGGAAACGACCGCCAAGTCACAGTGAGAATAGAGAACCTAGACAATGAAAGAGTGCATTCATGCGTGGGGGAGCAACTGGTGGAGTAGATCAGCAGTCTGCAGAGCAGCTCAGAGGTCTCTTAGTCTCCTGATTAACCCAGTCAAGCTGCCTTATTATTATTTTTTCTACTTTATCCTTGAGGTTTTTTTTTGTTTGTTTGTTTTTTTCAGTTTATTCTTTTCTACTTTGTCCTTGAGTTAGCTCGGTGTCGAAATAAAGAGGAGCCTTTGTGGGAGAGGAGAGAAAAAGACTGAATCATTGAGAGTTGCAGTCTACTATTTTTTTTGTTTTATAAATTATGACCAAAAAGTGATGGATTTCATCTCATTTCAGATGCAGCACCAGGTGCAAAACCAGTACCAGCCGTACAAATAGCAGCTCCACTGGTGGTCATCGGATCACTGATCGTCGGATTGCTGATGGCAATGCTAATTTACAAAGTTTACAATAAAAGTGAGTGTAATTGTTGACGCAGGCTTTCCTTTTCCTTTTCCTTTCCTTTCTTTCTTTCTTTCTTTCTTTCTTGTTAAAATTCTTTTTATTCATTTATTTCTTTTACAAAACCAATGATAACTTCTTGAAAGACAAATTTAACATCTTATTAACGGCCTTTAAACACAGGGCTGTGTGTTTTTTGGGAGTATGCCTTCAAATAATCTGCTGCCCAAGTTTGAAGCAAAATTCTGCCAACCTTTCCAAATTGTTTGCGTGTGTAACATTGCATCACCACAAACGCTCGTTCTATTTTTATTGCTACGTAAAGTCCCAGAGAGTATTAGCAGGGGATTTTTTTTTGCCAGACAGCAAAAAGAAAATCAAACTGGCTTGGGAAGATTAAAACCGGTAGAGAACTTGGCAGCTAGTAGAGCAGTGGGAAAGAACACATGACGTCTTTGTCTGGCACTGTCGGCACTAATCACTACGGCGTTAGTGTGAAAACAACAGATCAAAAGTGCTGCTGCTGCTGCTTACAATCATTGCCCTGCGTCTTTCCAGACGACTGGAAAGGAAATGCTTTCAGGCACTTTATGGTCATGTTTATCATTTGTGCTACACAAATGCTGAGCTTTGCTGTGCAAACTGTTTAAGTGAGCCCAATTAAGGAGGACCAGCTCACAGCCCAGGACGTGTTTGCTCTTTTTGAACATGGTGCAGGCCCACTTTGCTATAAGACACTGCGTCATTTTTATATGGGACAATTTCTATTGAAACTAACTTTCCTTCATCGCTGGGTTCTACTGCACAGAAAGCCAAAAAGTTCTCGACAGACTTGCGGAACGAGGTATTTACTTTGGTTTTGTTTCCGCATAGGTTGCTGAGTGGCATTCCCGGTCTGTCTTCTTCTTTTTTTTTTTTTAGACTGTGAACCCAAACTCACTCCCACAGTTTCCCATCATTTCCTTTCAGGCATGCTACTTGCACCGTCAGATAAAAAAAACATCACTTTCCAGTGGCACCCCAGCATGTAAACATCCTCCCCTCGTCTGATTATGAGGACTTAGCTGGAGTTTAGCACTGAGGAAGGAGGTTTTACATTTCAAAATTGCTTGCAAAAAATATGATCAGCGATTTTTGTGTCTAAACACGAATAGATGTTCACTGTTTTCAACTGAACTGTTCAAAACTAACAGTCACATTTCTTTCTCTTTCTTTTTTTTCCAGGACGCTACAATGGGCTAATCATCGTTCAAGCAGATGTTGAAGAAGGTTTGTCCATACTCCACGGTGTTGATTGGGTCTGACAAGCTTTCATTTCAATTTAAAAACCAAGCCCTTTACATTTATGCCCGACCTGTTTTGCAGGAGATCACGGAGATCACGGCGGACACGTGACGGCCTTGAAAGCTAATGACTGAATTCACTCCTTCGTGTAAGAACAATGGCTCCTGAGAATACGATCACATCAGCTTCGTACGGAACAATTACTGAGTCTCTAAAAGTCTGCCTGTTACTTTTGTCCCACAGCGGGTTCAACATGTCACATGAGTTCTCAACCTCCGAGAGCATCACTTCCCTCGCGGCTAATTGACGCTTCATCACTGCACTCTGCTGTGTCATGTGACTTATTTCATGCCACGGCTCAAGACTTCTTCTCCGCAGTTCGACAACGCAACTCTGTAAATCTGTGCTTCATTGAAATTTAAGAGGAGCGAACTATAGTCAAACACATGAATATGCAGCAGTTTTTATTTTTTTATTATTGTTGACTGTAAAAGTGGTTGATCATGAATTCAGGACGTCTCCGACACTGTGATCTCATCTTTTTAATTTGATGTTTGTTCAGCTGTCGCTGCAGTTTTAGCCTGGGCAGCTTGGCAGGAGCATCTGGAAATTCATTCTTTGAATGTGTCTTTATTTTCTATAGGACGTGTGAAAAAAAAAAAAATGCGGTGTTTTTTTTTTTTTTTTTTATATTACATAAACGTAAATGGAGATGCGAATTGATGCTCAGTCTTCATGCTGTGATCATGTTTTGACTTAAACGTCATATGTTGCCGTGTGTGTGTGTGTGTGTGTGTGTGTAGAGAGAGAGTGAGAGAGAGAGAGGGTGAGAGAGAGAGAGAGAGAGAGAGAGAGAGAGAGAGAGAGAGAGAGAGAGATGCATGATGGTTTTGAAATGGCCCCTATAGGAGTGAAGACAGTTGTTTGTGCGCCAGTTTTATATCCTGAGATTGTACTGATGCAGCATATGACAGTCATTTGTAAAATTCACGACCACGTGCTTCCGCATGAGGTTTGTGCACGTGTTTTTGTCATCTTTGTGTGCATGTAGCATCTAGCTTTGTCGCATTGCGACCAGGTTTTTTTGATGAGTCCTGAGCCAAAGTCAGTGCTGTGAGCAATGGCAATTTTCTCGCACCTTATACTTGCAAAAAGTGTGTACTTCTTTATTGATTTACGACCACCAGGAACTATATGAACGGGGGTATTGGTTTTTAATCACTGTCACTTTTTTAAATAAGCAAAAACATATATATATATATATATGGGCTTTGGAAGATTCATGAATAGTGCCTTCAGAGTTATTTCAAACATTTATACGGTATATTGGTATGTTGCTTTTGTATGAATCTGTGTATGAAAAACTGAACCGTGTGACCATCGAGGTCGATGACTCACTAAGACTAATGATTGTCAAATAAAATCCATTTGCAACTATAAAGACAGAGAGAACCTTTTTCTTTTTTTTTTTTCCTCCCCTTGTTGCATCCGTTCCGTGCTCCGTGTTTATACAGCACGGCCAAATGCTGTCAAATCTCTTCCCTCAGCTGATGTTTGAGAGGCAATTGGACACACTACACATACTTTCTGTTTCACTCTGAGTCAGTGGCAGCAGCTGTCTGGTTTCTGCTTTTTCTATCAGCCTCGTGAGAGAGGACATGGACTTCAAATGCTGCCCATTCAACTGAATAATTCTAACCCCACAGATTCCTTCCCTCAAATCAACCACAGTTACATTTCTCAAGCCAGCGAAAGGTTCTCCTTTGATGACGATAATAATAATAAAAAAAGAAGCTGTGACTGTTCCTTGGTGCTTCTATCGGGAGACATTCAGTTGCTTCATTTGCTATGGAAATATATGACGAAATATTAAGTTGAAGGAGAAATCCAAGCATTTCACGGCTTTCCTAACAGCATTAGGACCTTAAATTCAGAAAGGAGCGACTTCCTCTCTGTTGTGCAACTCCAAGCGGCACCACTTGACCTGAGCGGAAGCGTCTCACTGACACTTTGTTGAAAGTCTGCCTTGTCTTCTCGCTTGAGCAGGAAGACAAGGCTTGAAAGCTGTTCTTCATGGCGTCTGCACAAAAACAACATACATAATACAAAACTCCCCCCCCCCTAAAGAAGAAGAAACTTTACAACTTTATATTCAGTTGTAACTTTATTGTCAGTTGTAATAATACAAGAGATGAGCCTACTTTTTTCTCCCTCCTCACCCCTGGCCCTGTCTGGCAGTAGCAACAAGTGAAACCGGACAGATCTAATCTCCAAAGGCGCAGCTTGAAAGCACAGGAAACACGGCAGACAGGTCAGGTCCAGATTTGCCTGTTGCCACGGACGATTTGTTTTATCGTGTTTTGCGTGTGCGCAGAGCAGCAATCTGTGTGCGTCTTGTGACAAACGTCTGCACGCACATGATTTATACCCAGGAGTTTCAAGCTTGCAGAGAGCAAATGGATGGATTTTCATTTTTCTCCTGCACTCAGAGTCACAGGGAGAGGCTTTTTACTGGAGCCGATCCCAGCTGCCAAAGGGCAAAGGCCGGGTCAGGCCCTAGACATGACAACACTTGATCGCAGTACCATAAAGATTGGCAAAGACAAACAAGCATCAATTCCTGTTGTGTTGTATGTTGACGAGAGACTCTTCTAGTTTCAGAGCACCCTGCCCTGAAACTCACGTGTCACCTGTGTGTCTGACCCGATTACCTTTCGTCTTCACCCGTTCACCTGTAGCCTTTATAGCTTAGGTTAGAATCCTCATCATCGGCTCTTTTCATAGCCGTTTGTTTTCCTCTTTCAGGAGTGATTTTGGTCTCACTGTTAAGGTTTCATAGTTTTACTTAGATCCTCCGTTTTCAGGCGTGAGTTGTTGTACGTTTTAGGTCACTTTCTAATTGGTCTGGTTTTCCTCCAGTCAGAGCGTTTTGATTTGTTCATTATTTCATAACAATAGTCATTTTTCCTTATTCCTCCTGTCGGAGTGTTTTGTGTTTGCTTCATCTTCTCAGCTCTGGATCATTAGCCTTTTCTCCTCTCCTCCTGGAGGGATTTTCTTTTGTTATTCCTTTTAGATTTTTCAGTCTTGAGTTTTCTTTTCTGAGGAGCCTGGTTAGGTTATCGTAGGAATTTCACAGCATGTTAATTTGTCACTCCGTTTAGAGGTCATTGGTGAACCCAATAAAGCCTGCTGTCTCTGAGATCTCTGCGTCTCGGCCTGACACTGACAAGTTCAACCCAGGCTTCAGACCAGTTTGTTGTTTGCACCACCCAGTCATCACTCTGAAAGTTCCCTCAATACTCCAACTCTTTGTCCATCCCCATCTTCACACCTCCACCACGGTAGAGTTCTGAGGTGCGGTGTGCTTTTGTGAAACATTAAGCCAGCCGCTGTCCAGACTTGAGGTGCTTAACTTAAACAATGTGCTGTGACGCTGCCTTCACTGCACTGCACCAGGACCTGAGGGTATTGGTGCTGTACATTGTGTAATACTGCGTATGACTGACTTTTTTTTTTATTTTGTCTTGTATTTTCTTATTTTATGACGAAAATACAAAAAATGTACAAATAAAACACCAAGACCTGGTAACTGTTGAATGCTGAATGAGCATCAAGCTGAGGTTGAGTCCAATCTGAGTCAGCTGTTCCCTTCACAGACCTCCATAAGGAACTGATTTGTTTGTTTATTTTTGGATGCCTTTCTTTGGATTTTGGAAGCACTTCCTCACACAACCTCAGTAGTTGTTTTAGGAAGTGGTGCCCTCAGAGATGAGGGCGGATGAGTCGGTCATCTCCGCCTCAGCCTCAACTCGTCTGCTGCATCTGTCAGCGGCCACCAGAGAATGTTCTTTTTCTATGGGTTCTCTAGTGGAATATATCCACATTGATAGTATGAGCAAGAATGGCATGTCACAGTGTACCAGTCTGTGATGGAGACACTTTTCGGCTCTATGTGTCTGCCTATAGGGAGACGTTAACAAGAGTGGAGTTGCAACGCCCCTCACTCCAGCAAAGATGCGTTTAACGCGTCATCAGGTCAGAGTTGAAGTGGCGTCTGTAGATTTTTAGCCGACTTGTGGTTGCTAATGGTTGCTTCATAAAATTAATTTCCGCCTGAAGACAGAACTGCGTCATCGCCCTCGCTTCTATTTTTTCTTGAGGAAGTTTGTGCAACATGGCACTTCTGAGAAGAACATGATGCTGTTGTTCTCAGAAGTTGTTTTTCTTTTCTTTTTTACCCAACATTTCTTCCCTAAGCTGACGCATTTGAGTTTTTTTCCATAAACATTCACGTCCATATTATTCAGAGGTATTTCTTTGATTCTCTCTGAGTCAATTGCAGCTGCTGTCTGGTTCCTATTTTGTTTTTTAGCTGCCTCATTAGACTGAGCATGGTTTCAATAAGATGCTAATTCGGCACATTGTTTTAATTCAGGGAAGTGATCCGATCTGGGAATCATCCGATCATTCCAGTTTTTAACCACTTCCTCCTCCGTCGCTTATGTAAGCAATTACACGGACTGTTGTAAATCATACTTTTCTCAGCACCTTCATTGCATGTGCTAACACTATTCCCGGACATTCACTTTGTTATAATTGCAGTGTGTTCCTTTTTTTTTCCAGTTCTTTCTATTTGAATAGTTGTTTCCTGACACACAGAAAGCAAAGACACCCCAGAGTCAAATTCCTTGTTTGTGTGAACCTAAACTTAAATGAAACCATCACCCTACATGAAAATAAGTTTACTTTTTATTTTAATAATGTCAGAGCATGCGCAGGCAGTGTAAAAGAAAGACAGAGACATTAAAAAAAAAAAAAAAAAAACACATATGACAAGGTCACAGAGTAGAGAAAGTTGGTCTGGTGGAGTGACGTGTCATTTGTCGTAACACTGTGAAGATACTGCAAATACTGGGAAGATACTGCAAATACTGGGAAGATACTGCAAACACTGGGAAGATACTGCAAATACTGTGAAGATACTGCAAACAGTGTGAAGATACTGCAAATACTGGGAAGATACTGCAAATACTGGGAAGATACTGCAAACACTGGGAAGATACTGCAAATACTGTGAAGATACTGCAAATACTGGGAAGATACTGCAAACACTGGGAAGATACTGCAAATACTGGGAAGATACTGCAAATACTGTGAAGATACTGCAAACACTGTGAAGATACTGCAAATACTGTGAAGATACTGCAAACACTGTGTAGATACTGCAAACACTGTGAAGATACTGCAAACACTGGGAAGATACTGCAAATACTGGGAAGATACTGCAAACACTGTGTGAAGATACTGCAAATACTGTGAAGATACTGCAACTGTGAAGATGACACGTCACTCCACCAGACCAACTTTCTCTACTCTGTGACCTTGTCATATGTTTTTTTTTGTTTTTTTTAATGTCTCTGTCTTTCTTTTACACTGCCTGCGCATGCTCTGACATTATTAAAATAAAAAGTAAACTTATTTTCATGTAGGGTGATGGTTTCATTTAAGTTTAGGTTTGTTACCCACCTCATCAGCATCAGCCTTTGTAGTAGACTGCGTCAGCACAGTGGCAGGGGAGACATTCATTACATTTTGCCTGAGAAGCTACAATTTAATCTATTTTAAGCCATGAATTTTTGACCACTGTGAAGATACTGCCAACACTGTGAAGATACTGCCAACACTGTGAAGATACTGCCAACACTGTGAAGATACTGCAAACACTGTGAAGATACAGCAAACACTGTGAAGATACAGCAAACACTGTGAAGATACTGCAAGTCGCTGAGGGGGCTGAGATCTTTCCCTTGTGAAAGATCACTGCAGGCACAGGAGAAAGTGTTGACCAGCTGTTTGGCCGAGGCAGCAGGCCTGTCATCATGCCCTCTGCTCCAGATGAGCAGCACTGGAAGAGGAACAGAGAAGAGGAAGCAGGAACCCACGGAGGCAGCTACCAAATGAACCCATGGGGAAGCGTTCAGACGAGCTGCACAAAGGCAACACGTGAACCGAGCCCATCAACGCTGCACTCCAGGACTCCCAACATCCATCTGTCACCAATTTGATTCTGATTAACACACGCACGCACGCACACACACACGCACACACATCCTTTGTGTTTCCTTACAATGTGTTTTGAGTTCTGGTCAGTCCGGTTCTATGGTGCAGCTTCTGATCTGCTTCCTAAATCAGTCCACAGCCTGGCCAACCACATTACTGGCGTGGCTGCAGCAAAGTCGCACTTTGTATTTGACCTCAATACATTGCTCTGATACGAATCAGCTGGAGTGATCTTGTGTGGCCGACTTTGACTGTTTAGATTCAGAAGAAAAACCCAAGACCATTAACGGATGCAAACAGATCAGGCCGATTGCAAACAAACGTACTCCTGGCCTGGTCTCCTTGTCTCCCTCTGTGACTCATTGACCTACATTTTTTAACTGTGTCAATCTTCCGGCTGCAGCTGTGATCAAACTGGATTTTAATCAAATCCAGTTTGTTGCGTGCCGCGTCTGAGCCCTCACACAAAACCTGTCACACAGGTGGCGTGGCGAGTAGTAGTAGTAGTAGCCAAGGTCAGCCTATTGTGAGGTCTGTCTGTGCTTCCTCATGGGTCATTTAGGGCCAAAGAAAAAACAACAACAAGCAACTAACTAACAAATCAAAGAAAAAAAACAACTCAAAACATAAATGTACTGTCTCCAAATTAATAATTTATTATAAAATGTAGAGGAACAATCACTTAAAAAACAACAAACAACAAAGAACACATCATGCATCCTGCCACAATTCATTCCATTTCCAGGTCTGAGTGTCTTCATTGAACCGTCAGGTAGCAGAGAGGATACCAGAGAAAATCAATGGCTAAAATACACCTGGGAGAGCTCAGAGCACTCTGTTCACACAACGGTTGTCACGATTTTCTGTTTCGTTTCAGTCACCGCATGATGATGATGATGGTGAAGTAAAATTAGAATTGGATTTCAATGAAAGAGGGATACAAATGACTGAACTGAAAGGAAAAGAAAAAGCTCAGCCCGCCGAGGAGATGAATCTCTTGGGGTTTGCATTCCATTCAAACTGGTTGCTTTCACTACTTGTTTGTACATGGTCATGGTGTTTACAGGACAGGATGAGGAAATTATTTCATCGCTCTTCTACTTCTCTGGAGTTTTTTTTTTTTTTTTTGTTTTCTTAATATCTGCATTAATCATAGACTACCAGACAACCTGACCCAGATGACCTTGCTTTAAAAGCAGATGATCAGATGTCTCGATGGAGAGGCACTTGTTTGAGTGAATAATCTAGCTTGAGGTCCAGCTCAAGCTTTTCTATATTTGTATATTGTGGCTGCCTTTTTCTAATATGTTTGTTACATTATGCATCTACTCCACGAATGAAATGTATGTATTGAAAATAAAATCACAACATGCTTATGGAATAGATGGATGGATAGATGGATGGACGGATGTAAAAAAAAAAAAAACAAAAAAACATGGATCAGATAATAAAGTAAATTCAAAAAAAGTAACTGTACAATATTTGGACATTTTGCTTTTGCGGGACGCTCATTTGTCTGTTGCATTAGTTCACCAAAAGGGCTTATTTATTAAAACAACAACAACAACAACAACAACAACAACAACAACAACAACAACAAAAAAACAGTTGTTTGAGCAATGACAGTGAAGTCAAGTTTAGAGACAAGCCAACTCATTATATAGTTTGACAACAAAGCTGAAAAATCTGACCTTCAACTGTGAGACATTGAGTATTGAGTTTACAAAGTGTCACATTACTGCCCCCTTCTGTTTCTGTTCTTCCGTCACTTTCATGGCAAGAGTCAATTGCTCAACCTACACGATGACAGCCCTTCACATTTTTATCCTTTTTCAAGAAGTGGGGATTCATAGGAGATGTTGTACTTTCTTGTAATTTAATTTGCTTAATTTATTTTATTTTCTCTGTCTATCTGTCTGTCTGTCCTCTGTGTTAAAGATAGTTACAAATGCCCAGCTCTTTTTTTCCCGTTTTTTTTTTTTTTATATATATATATAATTTCCTTGGATGATGCAAAAAAAAAAAAAAACATACAGAAGAAGAAAAAAACAAAAACAAAATAGAGAATCTAGTAGAGAGAGTGTGTTGTACGTCTGATCAATGGCTGAGTAAAAGAGAAATAACGAGACTCACCATTGAACCGTGGCCACTGCAGGGCATGCTAAGTCGGTAGGGTATGTGTGTGTGTGTGTGTGTGTGTGTGTGTGTGTGTGTGTGTGTGTGTGTGTGTGTGTGTGTGTGTGCAGCTCAGCGGGACACATCTGTGTCAGTCACAATTAATCTGACAACTGGAGCTTCTTTAAGTCATTTGATGGAGGTTTGAGTGTTTAACTGTAAACCTGTAAAGGTTGCTGTGTGTGTGTGTGTGTGTGTGTGTGTGGGGGTAGATTCAAGATTCAGTTTGACAGGATAAGCATCACTAACCACATTAAACAGTACAGGAAGTTAAGTAATTGTTGTGACTGTGTGTGTGTGTGTGTGTGTGTGAGGACCCCTCACAAACAAGGATACGGTGCAGTGAGACGTACAGGATGATGCTGCTCCGTTGGCACGCGTTGTTGTCGCTCTGGCTTTGTGCGAACGCAGGTACGGAGATATTTTGTATTTGTGCTGTGTCAGTCTGTGCAGATCAGTTTAATTTCCTGCCTCTGTAAAAACATTGTCGGCCTTTGCCTTGACCTTGCCTTGTTTCCCCTCCGTGGCAGAGACCACCGTCCTGTACAGGGAGTCTGGCGACGGCGTCACGCTGAGGTGTTCCTTGGCGGAATGCTCCAGCAGTATTGAGGGCTTTTCCGGGTTGTACCTGTACAAGAAGTTCATGGTGCACGAAGAAGTGCTCTACCATCGCTCCAAACCTGGGAGGCCAACCTTGGTCACGCCGCGGGAACCTTTCAAAAACAGGACACAGGTGGACGGAACTCTGCAGGATCAAAACATCACCATCGGCAACCTGACTGTCCATGACTCGGGTTTCTACAGCTGCGTGTTCATCGGTTTTCCTGACCAACGGGTTAAATGCAATACCTACATGCTCGCCGTCAAGGGTGTGTATTCCTTCCGCAACTGACGAATTTCTCCCTGAGCTCGGTGACAACAAACGTGCACACGTTTGCAAACTTCAAAGACGTGCACCTTTATCGAATCGACCTTTTCACACTTACTCATGCTGCTTACTTATTTGGTTTTCATCCAATAGGATTTGAGAGTGTTTGGCTTCAGAAATGTAATTTGAGCTTGGAAATAGACCATGATTATTCCTTACTGGGTTTAAAGGTCCGACGTGTAATATCTGACCCGATTTGTGATTTTTATATTGGTTAAAAACTTAATATACTGCCTATAGGTATATTAATGAAAGCGTATAATTGCAGCACAGTAGAAGCAATTTGTTTTTCCTACCCTTCGAACATTCTCATAGATATATAAGAACATACACAGATCAAGAGTCTCGCTCCACTTAACTGCAATCTTGCAAAGCCATATTTCTAAGGAAGCCTGATGGGGACAAACCAGCCCGCCGGACAGTGTGTTTCATCATTAGGGTGACAGCTTACGTCCTCAAATAATCCAACGAAGAAGAAGGTGGACAAGGTATCTAGGTTTTGGGTGCGCAGGCCACTGTAGTTCACTGGCAAGCCCACTGAGGGTGAGGGAGAATGAAAGACGCTGCAATCTAAAATGTAACCACTTGACGTCTCTGTTTCTTCTTCAAAATCCCAAATATTACACACTGAACCTTTAAGTGGCACTGCTACGAAAAAAAAAAAAAAAAAGGGGGTTGTGGGGGAAGCAAGGGGTCAAGAATTGAAAAGAACAGCAGGTTCCAATCAAAAGCAATGGAATGCAATGTCACAAACTGGTGACGGTTTGAATCGGGTGTGACACACCCTTGTCATTTCCTGCAGGAGTGCCGTGTGACAAGGACACGACTTTTATTACTGCTGTGAGTGTCGTCGAGGAAGAACGTCCATCCTCGGTGCTGCACGTCATCGTCACCTGCGCCGCCACCACACTGCTGATACTGGCGTGCCTGCTGCTGCAGCGACTGGTGAGTTTTGACCTCTCCGTACGTCTCATCCAGGAACGCGTGGGAAGCAGGTGCGAGTTCGCATCTTGACGCTACACTGCCCACAGGTGAAAAAGCGGATGAGGGACTGCGGAAGAGTGAGGAACCCTCCAGAACCCAATGACTATGTGTATGAAGTCATGACCAAAAATGTCGTCTACACTCTGCCAGCTCCCCGACAACAACAACATCTCGCGGCCCCAAGTCCGTGATCTGGCAGGAGCCGCCGGGCACCGAGGGGCTTGTCACCACGCAATTGCCATTTTCCTCCTGATTGTCTACTTTCATTGACAGTATCTTTTTTTTTTGTTTTTGCTTTTTTTTTGATTTATTTAAAACAAAGCCAAAAAAATATTTTGTGCATACTAGCCAAGCATATACAAGAGCGTTCTTTTGTGCGTTTGGTCGACAAGAATGTCCTCTTCATTCTCTTTACTCCGCCACTTCTTCTCTGTCAAGGGCTCTCTGATATTTCTGAACCATTCAAACTGCTGTATGTTATGTATTTCAGTCAGTTCAATATTCATGGCCAACATGTGCAAAAGATCCCACTGCATTGTTTTTGTTTTTTTTCTGTTTTTACACAAGACATGGCTTTTTTGTAACTGTATCGTCTGCAGCCTTAAATACAACTTATACCCAAACCAAATGAAAAACTGTGAGACAAACTGAACTGTGAATTGTGTGATCCTTCCTCCGTTCAAACCGTAATATCTATCTATCTGTCTATCTATCTATCTATCTATCTATCTATCTATCTATCTATCTATCTATCTATCTATCTATCCATTCATCTATCTATCTATCTATCTATCAATCTATCTATCTATCTATCTATCTATCTATCTATCTATCTATCTATCTATCTATCTATCTATCTATCTATCTATCTATCTATCTATCTATCTATCCATCCATCCATCTATCTATCTATCTATCTATCTATCTATCTATCTATCTATCTATCTATCTATCAATCAATCAATCAATCTATCTATCTATCTATCTATCTATCTATCTATCTATCTATCTATCTATCTATCTATCTATCTATCTATCTATCTATCTATCTATCTATCTATCTATCTATCTATCTCTACATACACATATGTAAAACTAAACTTTTTTCCAACCCTGACATCCCTCTGCTTCCCGTGTCCGTCATACCTCACCTTTCAAACCAACATGTGGCATTTCTGGTGCTGCAAAAGTGAATCAAACTTTGCTGCCCTTTTGCAAGCCTTCACTCGGCGCTTGCAGGAATTAGGGCACTGTCTGAGGCTTGCATGTCACGAAGCTAAGCTTTAAGCATTTTATGTGGCTACTGCGCTAGGTTTGGAAAGAGTGAAGTGCGGGGTTGTTTTTTTTGTTTGCTGGCAAGTTGTGTGAGATGCACCTGTCTGTACCAAGACCACATTGTATGAAGAGTGTGTGTGTGTCTGTGTGTGTGTGTGTGTGTGTGTGTGTGTGTGTGGTTTGGGTTTGGGGGTTGGGGGGGGTGAACTTGTGTACTTTTCTCATAAGGGTAAAAGCTTTGAGCCTTGACTTCAATCAATTGTCGTCGTCCTCCTGCAGTGTTCGCAGTGTAACAAGCACACGATGTTTGCTATTTCACGAAACATTGTTTAAAATACATGAGGATACATGATAGGGCTGCTCCACAGCATGGGCAGCATAACGTATTCACAAGTGCTATGACATGAATATTTTCCTACTCTTCCTATACGACATTATATATATAAAAAAATAACAAAATAAATAAAAAAAATAGAACAAAATTAGGCAAAAGGGAGTTGGCATGATTCATTTGGAATGGTTCACATAGTATATAAGTACATATGTATGTCCAAGTAGTAGTAGTAGTGGTAGTAGCAGTAGTTGTGTGTTGAATCTCTCAGCTTTTTTAAAAATGCCTTTCGTGTTGCTAACTGCACACATGACAACAAAACAAATTTCAACAGCCCAGAACATCAACCACAGTCTGAATGTCAGAGTTCAACTGCAGCATATTTACTGGCAAAATAATCTTGCAGGAGATCGGTATCCTTTTATATCGTGACATCCCATCTACACAGAGCAATGCTTGTAAGTCCCTTCAACGTTCAAGGTTTGGTGTTGCAAACCACTGACCTACAAAACACACGCTGGTATTTTGTGTGCCTGGGTGTTTTTTTTGTTTTGTTTTTTTTTAAATAAATGCATTCTGAGAAATTAAAGTCACAGGTGAGTCTGATTCAAGCTCTTTTCTTAAAAAAAAAAAAACTTTCTTAAAACAAATGATGCTGTGGCGCATTGAAGCTGTGTTAACTGCCTTTTCCCCTCCAAAGCTGCCCTGCTGTTGTGCTCAACCTCTGACCACAAGGGGGAAGCACTATATTTTCTTTCCCTCTCAACTCCTCCATCGTGGCGAGAGCAAAAACCCCGCAGAAGACATGAACTCGTGTGGATTATAGTGAGCGTGAACTCACTGCCTTCAGTTTGCCTCCTTACATTGAATCCTACAATCAAACTCAGTTGACATACAGTGTGTGACTGGCCCGAAGTCCCGAAGCCACAGTTCCACCTATTTGAATTACACCGGTTAGTCCTTATTTGCAGTTGATGGTCAAAGTGTTTTTCTTTTGTTTTGTTTATTCCGTCAGGAAATACCAGAAGTGCAACCAGGAAGTCATTAGTTATGTTTAACTACGAATAACATAATAAGTAAATGTACTAACTTAAAGAAAAACAAAGAAAAGTACATTATGGGAAAAAATACTAAAAGCGATTCTTCAAACAGTTAAAGGACCTCACGGTATTATCTCACACTGCGAGACACTGAGTGGAGGCGCTTTTATTTATTTATTTTATTTTATTTTATTTTACTTTACTTTATTTTAATTGATCTCTATCTCTATTGTATTGTTGCTTTAATTTCAAATTTCCCCAATGTGGGATTCTTCTTCTTCTTCTTCTTCTTCTTCTTCTTCTTCTTCGCATCCGTGCATAAAAGCGCGTCACTTAAACACGTCCTCCTCCTCCTCCTCCTCTTCCTCCTCCTCGTGCGCTCTCGTCACATTTCTCTGCACCCCCTCGTGGTCGCGTGGTACCCGAGGAGTCCGCTCACGTCACCGTGCTCCGCTGCTCACACGTTACCCCCCCCCGCCCCCCAAGCCCCACCCCCATCTTTTTTTCTCTTCCTCTTTGCATCTGCGCCGCCCGCAGTCAAACAGCGCCATCACGCACTGAGAGCGGACGGACCGCACGAGAACAAGTGCGGCGACGCTGAGCACCCAGTCAACGCTCGAGCTCCCGGGAACGTGAGAAGACCTCAGCGCCCAGTGACCTGACCACCAGCACCAGCGCCAGCACCGCAGGAGGACATGAAGAAGACCCCCAATCCAGGTACTGATAGAAAAAGCCGAGCGTGCAGAGAAAGAAAGAACAAAGCCAACGGTTTCATTTCAATTGTTGTGTGTTAAATTCCCACAGATTGTGGCTTATGAGTAAATATTTGACCCACTTCTGGCGTCACAATCCTGCTAGATGTGAAACAGTTTTACACCACGAGCCGCGAACCTTTCACTGTAACTGCAGCTGAATATGACCAGCAGAAGAAATACAGTGCGACTGAAGACTCCGGCTGACCGTCCTCCTGAAAATGCATCTCCGCTCAGCTGAAGTTCACCTCTCAACTTCAGCCAACTTGCCAAACTCTTTCACTGGGACTCGCTGCTCCCATTTGGCCTTTTTTTTTGCTGCCAGTTGGCTTCGTGGCTGAGTGTGCTGCACCCAGGGGAAACCTGGGGGTCCCCTGACCATTAACGTCTGATGTGCATCATCGTGTGTCCTTCTCAGCCTCGACCCTCTGGCTCCCTCGGGCTTTGGCACTCGTCACTCCCTCCCAGCGCTCCACTCTGTCTCTTTTTGGATGTTTTCTCGCTCTTGACGTCCGTCTCCGTCCTCCTGCATCGTGGGCATACGTGACCGCAAGGCAACGTGTGCATTGGTTGTCGTTTGTTGTCAGTGATGTTTGATTTTTTTTTTTTTTATTGAAGGCGCTTTGGGGTTTGTTGAGACCCCATCTGTGTGTATCCCAGCATCAAAAATTCTGGAACAAAGGGTTAGGGTCTCTGGGGGAGAAATAGCAGAAGACCAAAACGGATTAAAGAGGCACAGATACTGATTGCGGCAGGAGCAAGTGCAGTGCAGTGCAGTGCAGTGGAATGCAGTGCAGTGTGGAAAAGGCAAAAAACACTGAGATTTATTCTGACAAAAACTCCAAAACGACAGAATTAACTTGTTTATTTAAACCATAAAGAACAGCGTTTGTTGAAGAAGAAATGTATGTGTACGTATAATTTTTGATGTATATTATCCTATATATATATATATTTTTTTTTTCTCTCAGATTGAAAGTAGAAACATCTGTGTTTTCCTTCTTCTGATTGCACATGGTCCACGTTTTATGATGATTTTCTTTCTTTCTGTGATCGTGCAGCATGTGGTCAGAAAATCCAGATTGTGTTGTGCAACTATCAGAGACACAGCGGCAGTCTGGAGCCTCAAGGAATTTGTGCTTGACCTTTTTTTTTTTTTTTGGAGAATAGAAACTGAGAAAGGTCCAGGTTGGAGGTCGGTGGAAGGAGCCTTATCACAAACTGTCAGTCACTGGTATCCCTGGACATCCTCACCGCTGCACCTGCACTGACACGGCACCCCCGTGCAAACTGAGCGCTGTTGTTTTTAGCCAGCTTGATAACTGGCTAGGTGGTCGGCCAGCGGTGGGCAATAAAAGCCACTTGAAGTACATGGTGATAGTACTCTCCCAGTACTTTGACACGCTTTCACCAAAAGATGGTCAGCAGGATAGTCAGTGGGTTTCCCACAGTTCACTGATGATGATGATGATGATGATGATGATGATGAACTGGCCGATCATGAGGCTGATTGTTCAGATGTTCCTCCAGGTGGAGAGAGGACACGCTCCTCAGCTCAAAGCAACCCCCCCCCCTCACCTCCCCCACCCCCTCTTTCCTGCAGCATCTTGACCTCCAAGTGTCAAGTTATCTCTCTGGCTGGAGCATTTCATGGTTGAACGACAGGAGAAGCCAATTAGCAGAGTCTAAATGGGATCGGTTCAGCAGTGAGGCTTTTAAGTCTCTGAGCGTTGCTGGAACTCAAAAGACCCCAGAGACTCAGTGAACAAAGGAAGCAACAACAGGTGCGCTGGTCTCAGGGAGTGACGGTGCATGTGCTCGTGAAAATGACGCAGATGTGATCAGGAAAACATCTGTGAAGTAGAAAAGAGTACCGTTGTAGTGACAGTAAATGACTGATACCCACAATGCAGTTCTTGAACCGTTGCATTTTAGTTGAGGAAAGTCCATCCGTCAACCTCTTTTTTTTTTTTTTGTCTGGAAATGCACGCAAATTTTCTTCATCACCAGAGGGCGCAGTTGAGCACAGCATGTAAACCAACACAAAGGCACTTCGTACTCGAGCTCCTCTAGTTGTTGCAAGTTGTAACAGTTCTGGTCACACAGGGTTTACATATATATGAATGTGTGTTAAGGTTCAATCAAGCATCATTTTAACTGACATTGGCGTTCCTTTGAGCACCTTGCAAGCTATTTTTGCATGTGTGTTCTGGAGTTTGTTTCCCACGATGCATAACAGTGAAGCAGCTGCCCTGATGGACAACAGGAAGCACATGCACTGAAATGCACGTGCGGCCGGCCTCAAGCAAAGGCAAGGAAAGTACTTGAAATCAACAGAGACAGTGTGTGCAGGGCTCAACACAGCGATGTTTTATTACTGCCTTATGTCTGACAGTGATGAAGTCACGCGTTGTCCCTTTAACTCCTTTGCAACGTGACGAAGCTGAAGATGAGCATCTTCGCTGGAGGCTGTGAACAGAGGGCTAAACATGCTGTTTTCTGATGTTTGGTTGTGCAAGCGAGACCGCCGGACAAAAAGTAAAGTTCTAAATAAACATTTGAAAACGACATGAAAACTTTCATTCGAACTTGTTCCAACGAGCCAGTGCCTCCTAGCTGTTCTCAGAGTCGCACATATGTTTTATAATGTTTGAGGGTGAGTGCGTCAGACTTGTGCTTTGTCCAGTCACTCGTGCTCAATCTTGCTCTGGGATCGTTGCGCTGTCCCTTAGATCACTGACAGCGGGCGATGTTTGCCTCTGTGTGGGACGGTCCGCTGAGACCTGGAGCTTGTTGTGTTTAATGAGCTGAGTGCACCCACGTTGCTCCGTAGCTTCATGTAGAGTGACCCTGAATGAACAGGGAGGCCCAGCGGAGGAGATGCACTGACGTTTTTCTCCTCCTCCTCCTCCTCCTTTTTTTCTTTGCATCTTCCTACGCATGAGAGATCCCAGTCAGCTGTGCCGCACGGCATCATGGTTAGGTCATTCCTGGAACGGCCTCAGCGTAAAGAGACTCTTTCTGCGGTGAATAATTGCCAGGGGGTGGCTATGTGGATTGTTTTCATCTTTGATAGAGGATGAAAACTCTGGGCAGTGTTTTTTAACTTGAGTGTTGTGGGTGGAACTGACAGATGTGGTGCCAGTTAAGATGCCATCGCCTTTCATATTTTTATTGCATTTTCTTGGGGGCGGATATTTTGGATCATTTCTTTCCTTTTTTGTGTCAGTTAAATTATTGGAATATTCTGGTGATTTCACTCTACCGGCACTGGCCAGGATTAAATCCGAACAGAAGGATTACGTTTTCCTTCTTGTAGATAAAGTGAAAGTCTGCAGTTTGTGATATATAGGCCAGAAAACAGATAGGGCACATTAACCAGGTGTGACGTATCACCTGCAGCTCAGATTCATAGAGGCAAGAAAGAATTTCACCATTTACCATGAACGTAATCCTGTGGATACAATGGCTGCATGGTTTTCGGAATTATGGAGTCAAGCTTTATGTGTTTTTAGGCGGGTCAGTCATCCACGTGCGTCTGTAGCAGCGCTTGAATCTGAGGCACGAAGCAGCGGTGAAAACTTTCTAAAGTGCGTTAAAAATAAAGGCCGGCTTGCTGCTCATCCTGGAATGTAGAGAGTTGGAAGGAAAACGAGGGATGCTCATGGTTTGTAGAGCCGGAACATTTTTATTAGCAGGGAAAAGCAGCCAAAATACATCGATTTTATGAAGATGTGGCAATATACACTACTCACAAAAAGTTATGGATGTTTGATTTTCAGATGAAGGCTATGGAAAAGGCTCAAGCTACAGTGATATTATGTCATGAATGTTTGATGGTGAAGCAGAAGCGTGCAATTCATTTATTTATTTCAAACAACTAATGTATTAAAGCAAATAAATTATTATACATAAAAAAAAAAACTAGCGATAGCGGCGGATATTCTTACATTTTGAATTCCATTTCATGTGAACAATAAAATCTTTTGTCACTGGTCTACATCAAAAATATATGAATATATACAAGATAATTTGAAAGGTCAATAGAGCTGATCCACTAATCCATGAGCATCTGCCACTGCTCGTCCCTCTCAACATTCACCAATCAGCCGTCGCTAAGTGAGTCCATTAGATGGCTGACCCGTCAATTTGCAGCAGCAGCCGGGACCTCCAGCAGCAGCAGCAGCAGCAGCAGCAGCAGCAGCAGCTCAGAGGAGTTAAATGCAGCTCTTTATTTCACTTCAACAATGGTCCTCCAGTGACGGCCGATCTAGATTCCCCTCAGCCTGAGTCATATATTGGCCGCCACCGCCTTCACAACTCTTCTCTGCCCTTGTTTCCTCTGAGCTCGACTCTGCTCCACTCGCTACCTCACAGTCAGGCTCGGCCGAGGAGGACCTATCCCCCCCCCTCCCCCCCCTTGGAAGCCTTATCGCATTAAACCCTCTGCTCAGAAACACTGTGTGAGTATTAGACAGTCTGTTAATATCCTTTCTTTAATCGATGCCCAGGTCAAAGCTCAGCGTCTGAGTTTGGATATCAGTGAAAGTTTCCTCCACCGGGGGAAACCAAACTTTCCAGCTTATAGCTAAGACTTCTGCTAAGCTGTGGGCTTAATGGCTTTTCCTCCCACTGCAGGAAGTGGCACGTGGATTTTCACTCACTCAGTCTCTCCTGCTTTATCTCTCACTTTATCTTTTTTTTTTTTCTTCTTCCTCACAGCTCTTAATTATTATTCCTTCAAAGCCGGAGCGGCCCGCGCTTTCAGCGGTGACTGTGGGGGGCTCGGACCTCTCTGTCATCCCTCCAGGCTGAACGTGGCTGTTTGTGTGCTCGCATGGCATCATCCGCCACCGCGTCACCGCATCACCGCGTCACCGCGCAGCTATAAATAGAGGTGGCCGATGACGACGCCCCCCTCGCCTCGCGGATGACGTCATCGACGCCAAAGAGGGCCCACGTCGCGGCTGCTCATCGTGATGAGCAGCCAGTCAGCCGTGAACCATTGGGTTGTGTGTTCATTAACTCGACACCGCTCATCGTAGTCGTTTTCCAATCATCTCACCAAGTGTAGCTGTCAGTGTGTGTGTTTCCTGGAAGATGTGCGGGAAGGTTGTGTGGTGCGTGGATTATTCGGTTGCACAACCACGTTCACGCTTTGCTTTTTTTTTCTTTGTTACATGTCTTTTATGAAGTGGTAGAGCGGTCGGGGTCGCCGCAGGGGTCAACACTTCAGCCTCGCAGAGACATGGTTGCAGGTTCGAGGCCCAGCTTGCTTGTTCTTCCTGTGTCTGCCGAGGTTTTCTCTGGATCCTCTGACCTCTTCGCCAAGTGTCCATTGGTGAAAACCCAGAGGCGCAAAAATATTCTATAAAATATAATATAAGTACAGATACTAAATACTACGGTAAAAAATAAAAGTACCGATTCATCTCCTTTACTCATGTAAAAGTAAGAAAGTAAAGTATTTTAAAATGTATTTAAGTATAAAGTAAATTGTTTTTGCAATGAATGAAACCACGCATGCCTTGGTACATACAGGTTTTCATTTCCAATAACAATAACCAGTGTTATTTTCTACAAGTTAACTTTTCCCTGTACTGAAAACGTGCTGAACAGTGACGGCGAAGCCGAGGCGCCCAAGATAATCGCCCTCTAAAATATGATCCACTTTTATATTGAACCGCACAACAGCATAGTTCAAATAGCTCCACCTAAAGCCTCGGCTGTGGAGAATGAGAAACATTTGGAATGATAAATATGACGAGATGCAGGTGTCCTCTGAAATACAAGACTCTAATCATAAAGTGGGTGCCTGCCTGGACTCCACGGCTCCACTAAGTCACTCTTTCTCATTTCTTGTGAGGATACTAGAAAGCTGGAGGCTGCATCATTCCGCACCGCACCGCACTCTGCCAGCCTCAACTTTGGCTGCGTATTCTCATGTGTATGATCCACAGAGTTGTGCGAGCGTCTGGGTCAGAGTCGTGGATTAAGACATCAGGCGCTCGGCACGTTGATTACAGAGTCGCTGCAGCCGCACGCAGCTGCAGGAACTCCGCTCCTCTCCTCTCCTCTCCTCTCCTCTCCTCTCTCTCTCTCCTCTTCTCTCCTCTCCTCTCCTCCCTCCACAGCATCTCTCCGTCGGCCCGGCCTCTTTCCGTGTCATTTCCTTCTCCCGGCTCCCGCCGTCAGAGCTCCTGCAGGAGGAGCAGAGAGGTGCCGAGGCTGCCGATTGATACAACAGACGGACAGACGGACGGACAGACGGACAGACAGACAGTCTCCCATTTTTTGAGGGGTCTGGAACTGTGATGACATTTCATTCTAAGTCGCCCCTGCTGCTGCCAGCTCCCGCCTACATCTAATAATTACCTTATGGAGAGGAGGAAATAGCCGGCGGTGTTACCGCAGCCTGGGACAGACTGCACAACTAGCACTTTCACTGCCTCTGACAGCCCAAATGACCCGACAGTGGGACTTAAATTGTCCGAGCTAAAACTGAGAGTCAGGAGGAAAGCGCGCGTGTGTGTGTGTGTCTCTCTCTCTCTCTCCCAAGTGGGCCATGTGTTGTCCTCCTGATGTTTCCTGCTGTTTTGCAGAGTGCTGGACGTCTCAGCTGGAAGTCCTGCCGGTCACTGACTCAACATCAGTGACAACTTTGTGCTTTTATGAGTCCACAAACATCTTGAGAGTGTGTGGCTCAGCTCAGCGACCTTCCCCCTTATTTATTCTTTTTTTTTTAAATTCAGTTTTGTCCATATGTATGTGCTGGTATCTTGAGTAAACTTTGTGTAAGCACGGCTACCTTCGTGAGCATCCACTGATTCTGACTTGCCAGTTCAGACATGTCAGGTGTTGATACTTTCTGCAGTGATCCACACACAACCTTTTCCTCTCAAACAACTCCACAGGTCATTTTCCATTATTTTCAGATGAATTGTGATTCCTTGGGCATTTGACCCGTCCCTGGAGAACACTTCCCTGTGTGTGGACCACTGAAAGCTACGACTGCTAGCCTGGATGTCGACCGCTTGTTTCCTCATGCGTTGCTCATTCTCTTCCCGTCCCACTTTTATGCCATTTCAGGATTGCACCGTTTTGTTTATGGCCTCGGATGCTTTGCTTTGTGTTCAAGAGTTTCCATTCAAATTCCGACTTCTGACGGAGCAGCGCCAGTGCCCAGTGGGAATTCCGCGGCAGACGTTGCATGCGTTGGCCTAAAAAAGAGACGCTTGCTCATTCTGTTAATTGAATCCTTACTTTGAATGATTACTCTGCTGGATGTCTTTAAAAAAGAACAAGAGCAACACATTCATGCTAAGAGAAGTACAGTTTGCCTGATTGTGCGTTTTGACTGTGAAACCTCACGGGTGTGAGTGTGACGGCAGACAGCTGGTTGCTCCATCTTCTCCTTTGTCATCTGCACACACACAGAGTGACGGAGCGTCAATCGTTTCTCTGACCCTGTGGCTGCTGTTTGTCTGAGTTGACAAATCTGGTTAGAAAACACATGCAGTCATTGTCTCCGAAACTCAGAAAAATGTCTGTGTGTGTGTGTGTGTGTGTCTAAATAGCTCCTGTGTTTTTGCACAGGAGGAGGGTTTGTTGGTCAAACTGCCACCTCAACCATGTGGTGGTAAAATCCAGCAGCAGCCGCTGCACCAGAGCTGTGTTTGGTGTTTTCTTTTAAAGCTGCAGAGTTCTTGCTGAATATTTGTGTGTGCGTGTGTGTGTGTTTTTCGTGTGTGCGTGTGTGTGTGTGTGCGTGTGTGTGTGTGTTTTTTTTTGGTGCATTCTGAGGGTCACATGAGAGAACTGGGTCCCGTGTTAAATTTGGCTCATGTTGATGAGTGATGTGAGGAGTTGTGTCGTCCCTGTACATGCCCCAGGTTGGATTTGTAGGCTGGAGCAACACACACACACACACACACACACACACACACACACACACACACAATGAGGAAGGCTGCTCTCTCTCTCTCTCTCTCTCTCTGTGTGAATGTGATGTAGGCGAGGATGGGGTGGGGTGGGGGGGGTGAGTGCCGCCGAGCCCCCTGATGAGGTCATCAGACTGTGGCTAGCAGCACCACATCACACTGTTTTCTCTCGCCGGTTCTCCTCCTCGCAGTCGTTTGCTCTTGTTATGGTTGGAAAATCTCAGTGGAAACTGGAAGGAGGAGGGCGTGGGAGGGGGGGGGGGGCGGGTCAAGGCGCCTCTGGCCTCAAGTAACACGAGGTGGTCAAAGTATTCACGTTCTGTACCCAAGTAAAGTACAGATACTTTTGTAAAAAAAAACAAAAACAAAAAAACAAAAACAAAAAAAAACACTCTTGTTAAAGTACTGATTAAACTCCTTTAAGTAAAATTAGCAAAGTACAGCTTCTGAAATGTACGACTAAAAAGTCACCACTGTCACCAGTAATAGTTATTGGACGTTTACATTTTTATTGACACGGATATTATTTTCTCCGTTGTGAAAACTGAACAGTGACTGATAATCTCCCTCTAAAATACGATTCACTTTTATATTGAACTACACAACAGTATCGTCCAAACGGGTCCACTTTATGCAACAATACCTATAATGATAATGAATTACTTTGAATTACTATGTTTTAAACACAGACGTCAGCAGCATGTTCTTCCAGTGTCGGCAGCAGAAAGTGAAGATATTTGTGCACAGATGGAGCAGTTGAAGTGAAGAAACGTCAGAAAAAGAAATACTCAAGAATTGTCCAGATGCCTGAAAAAAAATCTACTCTGGTACAGCAACAAAGTATTTGTACTTGGTCACCTCCCACCTCTGGTGGTAGTTGTACTCTGCGGCGAGGCGGCGGCGAGGCAGCGGCGAGGCAGCGGCGAGGCAGCGGCGGCGACTCGCTGCATCCACACTTCACCGACCGTGATGCCGGCTGCCCTGCTGCGACCGCGGGGCCTGGACTGAGTCACGTGCACAAGTTGAGTCACTTCAGTCACGCCTCGGGGCCACTTTCATGTTTTCTGTGTGCAGAACGCAGCAAGAGAAAGAGCTGACGCGGATGAAGCGTCTTACTTTGAAACCAAGCGGCGAATTAAAACCTGATTCAGCCGTTGTTTTATTTTAATGATTGACGTGTGTGTGTGTGTGTGTGTGTGTGTCCACTGCACCGTGTGTGTTGTTGTAGTGTTGTAGTACTCGAGATTGGTCTTGGGTTCAAGACCACTTTTTAAGGGTTTCAGTCTCGGACTCGGACTCGGAGGCGTTTTCTCTTGGTCTGGTCTCGGTCTCGGACTGGACGGACTCAGGATTTTTGATCAAGAGCAGTCAAGACTCAGCCAATACTGTAATTACACGATAATAACAGAGTTTTACACACCAGCCCCCTTATTCCTAGTTAATTAATTTCTTAATTATATGAAGCAAAATGTTTTTTTTTTTTTGAAAATGGTTCAAAACAGTTGGCAAAGCAGCAAAAATGATAAAGAAAATGATTAAGAGATACCTTGCTGAAAAGAGATGTTGCTGATCCATTTAGCAACAAACTTAGCAACAAAGAAGATACTGGTCATTTTTTCTGTTTTGTTGTTATTTTTCTTTGATACACAGTCTTGCTCTCGTCTCGATGTTCTCTGTTCTTGACAAGTGCTGTGTCTCAATTCAGGGTCTGCGTCCTTGAAGTGCGCATTTTGAAAGGAAGTTGCGTCATAGCACTGCGCGAAGGCTCCTCTCAATTCCCAAGGGTCCTTAGGACGTACTCGGAAATACGCCCTCACTTTAGCCGATTCCAAGGATGCACCGCTACTATCCTTCGCGTACTTGTGTATCCCATGATGCTTTGCGTGCTGCTGCAAAGCATCGTGAGATCCTGGGAAGTCAGCTGAAATTAGCGGCATGTTCTGGTAAAGACGCGACGTATAAATTTAAGTATTGAAGTTTCACATAAAATATTCAGTTTTAACATCGGGTTTTTATTTATTTGAATTTCGAACGACATCGTTAGATGGCGAACCAATGGTTAGCTTGATGCTATAAAAACGTCACTTCCGGGGTTGGCCAGCAGGAGGGAACGGCGGTGACGCAACCAGGAAATACGGCAAAGGCTAGACCGTCCCAGGTGGTTACGGGGAAGCGGGGGTTTGGTCCGTCCTTACGGCTGGGTCCTCGAAGGACGCTTCCTTCAGATGGAGGACACTCGGTCTGAAGGGTGCAGACCCTGAATTGAGACACAGCAAAGGTCTTGGTCTCGGTTGTTGCGGTCTTGACTACAACGCTAGCGCGTGCAAGATGTTCATCCAGCGTCGGATTCGCTGAGGCCTCCGGGGGGAGCTCCTCCGATCATCTCCTCGTAGGGACCCGTCTCACGTGTGTTTTGGACACAAGTAGTCTCCGCCTCCTTCCTCGTCACGTCCTCGCTCTACCTCTCCTTCAGCACTTCTCCTCCTCCTCCTTCCTTCTCCTTCATTGTGCACCGCTGACCCGCAGGCATCCCTTTAGTGTTGGCCGGCATGCTGGTGAGTATTTTTTTTTTTTCTTTGCTCGGTCGTTATATAACTAAATTCAGCTCGTCGGAGTCACGCGTACGGCCATAGGTCGGCCTCTGAAGCGATGACCTATATTGACGATCAGCCCCAGGCTCACCATTCAGCCTCAGAAAATGTGTGATATGCGTTTCTTTACGTCCTCTGTCCTGGAACTTTCGGGGTCGTGTTGTGGTGTGTGTGTGTGTGTGTGTGTGTGTGTGTGTGTGTGAGTTTGTCTCGCCTGAGTGATCAAGCACACGTGCCCGTCTGTGCCTCATGACCATCTGCCTTGTCGGGAGCAAATATAGGCCGCAAGTTTTGTGTACGTATATAGCGGACTGGGAGCTGTGTGTGTGTGTGTGTGTGTGTGTGTGTGTGTGTGTGTGTGTGTGTGTGTGTACACATCTGTGTTTTCTAGGTGTGTTTTCCAGGTGTTTAGTCATGTGAGAAGAATCTGCTGATAGAAGCCAAAGCTCCTGTATGTGTGCGTGCATGCGTGTGTGTGTGTGCACGTGTGTGTGTGTGTGTGTTGAGAAGACCTAGCCCTGTCCTGCAAGCAGTTTGAGACGATAGAAGGAGGAAGTGTTGAAAGGTATGAAGAGGCCCTGCATGAGATGTCTCTGGAGGAAGCCCTCAAGGAGTTCCAAACAATTCACAGCAACAATGTATCACAGCCTGAGTGATCTGTGTGAATATTCCAAGGATTTAGAGGATACCGGTCGTACTGCATATTCCAGTACAACCGAAATAGCACAAATGTGAGAGCTAAGTTTGTTTTTATTTATTTTTTAACTTCAGATTTAATATTAAAAAGGGAAACTGTCATCTTTTCTGCACTGATTACACATAAGAGAAAATCTCTAACAGGCAAGCAAACAAACCAACAGTCAACTTACAACCATGTCATGTTTGGACGGAGGAGGAGACGGAACATTTTTAGTAGTCAAGTAGTCAAAGAGAAAAAAAAACGACTATTTCTTGACACCAAACAAACGTAAACAAACAAAAACAAACGTGATTCTCGTAAAATCTCGTCCCGCAAGATTTGACAAATATTACGGCCGAAGCGCTTCACACGGTGAAAATAAAGGGCATGTTTTTGGCCCGTGCGAGGAAGCCGCAGTACCTGGAGAGAAGCCAGTGGAACGAGGCTGAAAGGCCCTCGGCCGGGATTGGAACCTCTGACCTTCGAGGCGACGGTGCCAACCGCCGCACCGTCATGGGCGTACACTTGATGTCCTGAGCTGTTCTGACTTAATGGTGTCCTAATAAGTTTTAATTTATGCTCATAAATTGAGCTGAAAGGTCGCTGTCACTTTAAATAATGCCGTTGAGCCGCGGGCTGCATTAACTAACGGGAGACACATGAATGAATTTCTCCTCCCTGAAAGCACAGCGTGACATACTTTCAGAGGAAAACTATTTGAGGATAGGTAACTTCAAGGAAATGTTTCACAAATTAAATTGTGTTTGTGAAATGATGTTTCAGTCCAGTTCTCGGCCTCTAATCTTGCCCCTGGTCCATTCTGTCTCTTCTTTGAGAAGTTTAAAGATGACAGATTATTAGCTTTACATTCATGCCATTAATCTGTAGCCGGTGCTGCACAGACTTGACCAATATAAAGTTTCAATGTGCAAGAACTGCAAAGACGGATGCACAAACTGGTAACCACAGCGTTCCAGATGCACACAGAAAGAAAAGTCTCAGGTTTCCTCTTATTTGTGCTTCGATTAGGCTCCTAAAACAGATTTTAGATTTTTTTTTTGGTTCACTTTATTCTCACGGTGGGTGGTACAGTAGCCTTCTCTTCATATTTTGAAAATGATGCCCTTTAACCTGACTTTTAAAGGCGCAGAGACGACGTGAATAAACAAAACTTATAAAAACAAACTACAAATCTTAGATTGTGGTTAACTTGGCCTGCACACAAAGCTGCCGCACAAAGACGAACCGGCATCTTTGTGTACGCATGTGCTGTTCGAAACCAATCGTGACAAACAAATTTCCCCCCTGGTTTGACCCCATAAAGTCCAAAAAGTCCAAAAAAGTTGAAAGCTTCCCTTTTTTCATGAGAGCAGAAAAGTTTCAGCCAATTCTGAGCCTCCAGCGAGAAAACTGTCTTGTGGCTTCTTCTGTTTTGGTCCTCAAGCCTGAGAGTGACGCGCATGGACGGAGTGAGACGCAGTTTGTTTGGGAGGTGCATCCGTCCCAAGCTGTTGGCTTTGTCGTTGACATCTGGAAGGAGGGAGGTTCTCGGCGAGAACGAGGAAGAGGAAGTGATGAGCTGGGGAAGTGAGAACGTTTCGACTGGTCAGCGGTTAAAGTTTCAGGTGAAAGCTGAAATTTGGCAGCAGGGTATGAACTGAGGCGAGGTTAAGATTGATAATAATAATAATAATAATAACAATAATAATAATAATAATAATAATAATAATGTATTTATATTGCACTTTAAAGTGTCCAAGTGTCAAAGTTCTACGGAGCTGGAAAATGTATGATTTAAGAATTTAATGCTATTTAAAAAGTTATCAAGGTCAATAAATAGTAAAAAAAAAAAAACAACCTTTAAAATAAATTCCGTAAAACGCATGATGCAAACTAACTCTAATGCAAGAGAGAGAGAGAGAGAGAGAGAGAGAGAGAGAGAGAGAGAGAGAGAGAGAGAGAGAGAGAGAGAGAGAGAGAGAGAGAACAATGTTTACTGGCTGTGAGCAACACGATCAACGATGAATCAACCAAACATTCCTCAGTAGCAAACACACTTTAATGTCACAGAAGCACGGTCCTGAACTTGTAGTCCAATTAGAAGCTGTCAGCCAAGTCACATGACGTCAGCCTCCCTGACAGAGTTCAAGTTTATCTGAAAAAAAAATGAGAGGAGTTGTTAAAGAGTCGCTTCCTTTCCCCTGCGGCCAGTCGCAAAGGTCACAAGATCACACAGGGTTTTACCTTCTTTTTTTTTTTTTTTTTATCAGAAAGGAAGAGTTGAAGACAAAGCGAAGCGTCAGCAGCAACGCGTTCCGGGGCCTCCAATCCTAAAAGGCGGAGGAGATAACGAGAGACGCAGCGGGGAAAGAGCGTAACGTGGCCGCAGACATCTGCTCACTTGTTATCCTGACAGACTGGAGGCATTAAAAGTTGGAGGCAGAGACGGAGGGAAGGAAAAGGAGGGAGGAGAGAGGGAGGCTGGAAGGAGGGGGCGACCGAGTGACTGAGTCAGGAAGAAAGGGGAAGTCTTCAAGAAGAGAAAAAGGGAAGGCGAGCGCAGAGGAAAAAGCAAAAGAGGTTCCATGTGGCCGTGCAGCCGAGGAGGCCGCTGAGTTATGGAGCGAGACAGAATAGCCGGTAAGTGAGTGGTTGGCTTTTCCCAAAACTGACTTTGAGACTGAGTGAGCGAGAAGGACTTTTCCAGTGGAGGGACTTTTTGCTTTTTTTTTTTTTTTTTGTTCCTTTTGCTTTTAAAAGTCTTTCCTTTGTCAGGAGGCTGCAGGGGAAGCAGCTTCCACAGCAGCAGTGCACTCCGCCGCCGCCGCCGCCGCCGCCGCCGCCGCCGCTGGGCTCCTGTTGGCTTGACTGAGTCTTTCATAGTGGCGAAGGCCGTCTGTCTGTCTGTCTGTCTGTCTGTCTGTCTGTCTGTCTGTCTGTCTGACCTTCACACGGCTTCAGCTCTCCGTGTCTCTACTTTCCGTGCTCTCTCCGCCGGAGCGTCTCTTGGTAGCGGAGCGTGGGGTGGATCAGTGGAGCCGCTCGGAGGTGACGAGCTGTCAGAGGGACGGCGGCGCAGCTTCGGTGGGGGGGGCTGGAGGGAGGGGGTGGGGGCTGGAGGGAGGAGGGGTGTCGGTTCTCCAACGGTTTTGCAGTGTGGCTGTCGAGTCGTCATCAGCAGCTTTCGGGGTCAGCTATCTAATGCCTCGCACGCACGCACACACACACACACACACACACACACACACACACACACACACACACACAGTGTGTAGCTTTTACAGTTTCACAGTGAAACCATCAAACGACTCCAAGCTCCAGTTGTCAGATTAGCTGTGACTGACCCACATGCTTTATTTAAAGTGAAGCGCAGGGAGTCAGTCAGAGCGCTCCCGCTGAGCTCCCAAACACACACACACACACACACACACACACACACACACCCTCTCAGCAGCGGCGGCCACGTTTCAGCGGGGATCTCTGTTGTGTGCCGTTTGTGTTTGTGCGTCTGTTGTCGCTCCATCCTCCGCTGCCACGTGTGTTCAGTGTTCAGCCCGCAGCCGGGAGGACGGCAACCATCCCGGCGTCTCGGGGCGATTAGAGCCGGACGTCAAGCTGGGCGACACTCTGTTGATAGCTTCTGTAATTCGACGGCTGGTGAACGTGGTTGGGGGGGGGGAGAGAGAGAAAGAAAAAAACAAAAGAAAACATGCAACTGTTTTCACGGCCACTTGGTGGCAGTGTTGCAGTGTGCTCTTGCCCTCTTTGCCGCTGCCTCTGTTTCCAACTTTTTTTTGATTAATGTTATTATTTATTTTTTTATTTTTTTTGCCATAGTTTGAAATATTGGGGTTAAAATGTCAGCTGGGGTCGGGCCGTCGCAGCCGCTCCCTGATCTGCTGAGTTCAGTGGAGGAAGTCTTGCAAGGGCCGCGCTGCTTCCTGGTTTCTCAACCGCCACCTTTCTGTAGTTGTGTTTGGTGCGGTTGCCTCGACGACAGGCGTCGCCCATCCCCCCTCTGATTCATTCAGGCATTGTTTTGAGAGTGATGGGAGTCGACTTTATGGGACGTGTAGGTGGATAAATCTTCCCTCCTCCTCCCAACGTCTGTCGGAGATTAGAATCATGTGTTCGGTACAGGACGCGTGCGTCTTGCACGGAACGGTTCCGTGTGGTTAGCACATTTGACGCGCGATGGCCAATCGGTGACACGCTGCGATGTAAAGGGAAATAAATGAGTCATCCTGGAAACAATATAACAGTTGATGCGCAGCCAGCGGAGCAGAAATCAATTATTTTGTTGGACTGTAGCTGAGGCGGGCTGTGCTTGTCCTGCGCGGCCTGTTGCACATCCAGCTATAAACAAAGCCGTTTGTGAGTTGAAAACTCAAGGCAAGTGGCACAGTTGCAGCTTCAGTGGATGCATGAATAAAATTGTGTACTGCTTTTGTTATTTCCTTTTTCCCCGCACTGAACAAATATTTTAATTTGTTAGACCAGGGGTTCCCAAACCTTTGCATGCCGCGGCCCCCCAAAAACAGAATTAGCTTCTGGCCGAGCATCCTCTAGGCAAACCAACAGACAGTGTTACAAAAAACAACAACAAAAAAAACCAACAAAACACATTCTTCTACAATGTGTTTTCTTACTTTTATTTGCTTTCAATAATTGTTACATTTGTTTAGAATAAAAATACCACCAACATGTTGATAATCATGGCACTTTTTTTATTTGGATGTGTTGCTATACTCAATTTAAGCTTTTATGCTGCCTCATATGTTTCTTACTTTAACTGTTTGCAGCAGTTCCTTCCATGGCTGGGCTGCTTCTGTTCCGTCGTTCTCTTTGTTGCAAACCTGTTGATTTTGCTCTACTGAGGCCAGTTTGAGGAGCAAATCACCTTGATAAATGGTGCAAACCAGAATGTCAGACACACAACGCCACGAACAATGTTTTTGACTAGCAGGCAATGAAATTATATATCATTATAGATTATATTTAATCATGATTATTTAACAATAATCGGATTATATTTGATCATTATAAATAAAAGATAATTCCATTCAATCATTCTTTAATTTGTATTTTTTTTTCCTTCAACCCCTCTAGCACCCCCTTGTGGCTCCCCCACTTTGAAAAGCACTGCATTAGCTGACTATTGTAGACTAAGTGCTCACAGTGCAATGGACTCCACTCCAGTGGAACCAAATCCGACCGGAGCGTTTGACTCCTGAGGAGACCTTCACGCCGCTCGTCACTTTCCTCCGGCTGTTTGTGTGTCGTGGCAGCTCACGTCGTTCTGCCGTTGGACCGGTGTCACCGGGGTGGGCCGCTGTGTGTTTGATCTGTCGGGGTGTTTGGGTGGATGGATTGCATGGCTTTGCCAATGACAATAAACCAGCGGTATTCTAATGCAACAACACACGCACACAGTCCTCAAATTCAGATTGGATTGAACTAGATCGGGGGTGTCAAACATACGGCCCGCGGGCCGGATCAGGCCCGCAAACTGTTTTCTTCCGGCCCGCGAGATGATTTTGCAAAATATAAAAACTGCAATTTATCAGTGAAAGAAAGTGCCGTTCTAAATGTGTCCACTTGGTGTCGCAGTATCATTTCTGCTTCGCAAACAAACTCAATACTGGGGCTCAGCAAATCGGCACAAGCAGAACGTCTCCTATTGGCTACCCTCATTGCCCCAGAACGTCTCCTATTGGCTCCCCTCATTGCCCCAGAATGTCTCTGTCTAAACAGACAAAGCTGGTGCAGAGCAGTGTTGCCAACTTGGCGACTTTCTCCCCCAAAAAAGTCGCTATTCTCCCCATGGCGACTTTTTTTTTTGTCAAAAGCGACCAGCGACAAATCGCGACTTTTCCTGGTGTTGTCATAATTGTCAATTATGCAAATTAGACAATGAGGTCATTTGGCGACTTCTAGCGACTTTTAGGACAGCCAATAGCGACTTTCCTTACTGAGGAGTTGGCAACACTGATGCAGAGCGCTCAAAGAACACGAACGAAGTAAAACAAAGAAAACAACTTGAAGTTGTCGTTATTTTTACGTTATTATTAGCATACCATGATTTTACCGCTCCGGCCCGCGTGGGAATAGATTTTCCTCTCTGTGGCCCCTGAACCAAAATGACTTTGACACCTCTGAACTAGATGGTTGAATTCAGTGGGTTTGTGGACAGTATCGTCGTGCTTTTGTGTGTGAATTTGCTGATGTGGGGCGTAGACCCGCCTAGTGGCTCGCGTGCCCTCTCCTGGATCGCACACGTGCGCAGAAGCCCCACCCACTTCCACAAAGGCACGTGAACCCGGAGTGAAGTGAACTCAGGGAAATCGCTCCTCTCACTATGTGCCATTAAAACAGGATATCCTCTGCGAGTAAACGCCTCTCAGGTCTCCTCCCACCACCCGGCATCACCTCATATTGTTCCTCAGATCGCTTGGCAGCGATAAGTGAGGGAGCGACGAGAACGGCCGGGGCCGCGGGGAAAGGAGGGAGCCGGGTGGGAAGCCGCACCTCCGGCCCTCTGAGGGGAGGAGCTCTGACAGGTGAGATTATTCAACGTGATGGAAGCGCAGGCCAAGCCGGAGGCGACCCACAAAAAGACGGATGGAGTCATTTGGGAGGTCGCTGTTGACGAGGAGCTGCGCTCGCGGTCGACAAGGTGCAAAAAAAAAGACAAGTGTTGAAATGCTAATGGAGGCAAACAAAGCCAGGAGAGTGTCTCACCCGAGGCTGGGCAACACACAGGGTTTAAATGCATGCACCTTTAAATAATATGGTAAATGGAGTGCGCTTTTAAAGAGCGCTTTGCAGCATCTTCACAGTTCCCCAAAGCACTGAACAGTGGCCTGTCATTCACCCATGCACACACTCTCATACACTTTAGGGGCAAGCTAAAGCTAAAGCTATGCCATAGCTCAGGAGGTAGGTCACACTGCATAATCATAAAGTGTTACAAGCATTGTCTGTTTTTACCAAAGTTCAGATGAACATACAGGACCACCTTCCGTGCATCTCTCGCAAAAAGACACATTTAACACGCACAAGCTCTAATAGTCTGCTGTGTAGGTGACTCCACTCTAAATACAACCAGGGTGCCGCTCACACCAAAATATCCTCCCCTTGGTCTCTGTGCTAAAAAGATTTTTGGGAGTAGTTCAAGAATTTTCTTGCACAGTGGATAAAAATCCATGGCTTCAAGTGAGCGGTATTGCAGGCAGGCGGGCAACAAAAAAAACAACAAAAACATTGTATTGTAATAAAAGTGTGCATAGTGCGTGAGTTGTTGCAAAGCCTTGAACGGGTGGAGTCAGTGGTCACATGGGACTTTTCTATCCGTCTTCCTCTCTCGGTTTCATATTATTCCTCTAAAATTCTACAGTTTTTCACCTCCTTTTTTTCATTTGTCTTTTGGGTTTCAACACTGCTTTCACTACCTTTTTTTTTAGCCAGCATGTGATTCAGCTTCTTCCCCTTTGCGGCCGCTCGTTTCTAAGAGGCGGCGCAGAAATGCACCAGCGGCATTAGTTCATATGCACATGCGAAGGGAAGTCCTAAATTGACATGTTTGGCTGCAACTTCCTGCCAATAAATGTTTGTGGTTGCACTGAATTCCTGTTTTGGCCTCGAGCAACCGACAGCAGTGCTTCAACTCTGCCTCGACGTGCACAGTGAAAGGACTTGTTGCACATCAGGCTGTGCAAGTGACAAAATAACAGCGGCCGGGGTGATTTAGGGCATCCAGTCTCAGTCGGCCTTGAGGTGAACGGTGAAATCTGTCCTGTAGCGCCGTGGCTTCCGCACTTCCACTCTCGCAACACTGTTGCGAAGGTACAAAATAAGCACGGCTCCCACTGCACCACGATGATATGTGGCCCAAGGGCTTCGCTTGAGCAGATTTATTCTGCAATTTGCAAAGGCGTCTCTGAATGCTACATCAGGGGGCCTCCAGATACACAAACACATCGGTGTGTACGGCCGCAGTCAAGTAACCACACAGGCGCTGCGAGCACACAATGCCGCTCAGAGTGAAAACACACACACACACGCACACACATATAAACACACACCTCCCCAGATGTTGTTTCCCTCATTTGGTCGCTGTGCTTCGCCTCTCGACAGCCCCGGGGGGAGTGCATCCATATTTAGATAAATACACACGAGGTCGGGGGAGGAGCCGTCCCTTTTTTTTTTTTCACACGCTGCGCGTTTCAGTTTAATTGAACACTGCGGAGACTTGCCGTGTACACTTCACAGTGCAGGCCCGACTCGGGCCTGCGGGGGCCATTAAAGGGGCCACACACACGGCTGCATGCAGCGCGCTGCACTCGCAGGATCATCATGTAAACGCATCCCGATGCTGGCACGCCGCCTGTTTAGGCGAAGGTGCACGACGGTGAATGCAACTGTAAACACCCACGGACGGCTGTGAGGAACGGCGGCGCGCGTGCACGTTGGCCATTGTTGTCGTCGTGTGACGACGACCCTGTAAAGCGCTGGGACTGTCGGCTCCATGGTACAGTGTGAGCTGCAGGGCGGCTGTGTTGCTGTGTGTGTGTGACCCACACTCTGCTCTCTGTCCTGGGACACCTTTTTGAAAGAAATAACCAGACTGCACCATAAACGCACAGTGTTGCTCTGTGTTGCAGTCGACCTCTCAGGTGTAAGGGTTAGGGGCCAGGAGGCGGGGCCCAGCGTCTTATTAGGAGACGCCTTGAAGAATGACCCTTTTCTTTGAAATTGCATTTTTCAGAAACATAAAGTGCAGCATTTAAAAGCTCGAAGAGACGCTTTGTAAAGCTGCAGTGTCGAGAGTGAAACACTGTGATGATGTGTCCATTGCTTTGTTTTCTTACTGGTCTTTGACTGCAGGTTTTAAAGCGGAGACTTTAAGTCTAATCTGCCGTCCAATCTGGCTCGCAGCAGGAAGTTGTGTGAAGTCGCTCACTCGTGACCAATCAGTGCCTCTGTGCGATAGCATCGCCATTTGCTCCTTTTCGTCGTGGGAGATTGTGACAACTGGACGTGGCAAAGTAACTTGCGAGCTGGACGCTGGTGATTCATCGTTTAATTGTCTTTTTTTCACCGGCGTTTCTCTCGCTCACAACTGTCACAGCTCTCTCGCCGGCTTCTTTGCGGCAGCTCCGAGGACTTCCAAGGGCAGAAACTTGATGAGCGTCCGACTCGCGAGAGAGTCGCAGCTCGCGGGTCTCCTGGTCAGATGCGTCCTTAAAATTCTCAAATGTTCCTGCGGGCGAGTTGCTGCACGAATTCCCCCTTCACGGCCCCCAACCCCTCCCCCCCTCCTCCTCAGCCCACAGGCATCGTCTGTGTACCTCGGCTGTCAACTTTCTCCAGAAAGCCTCTCAGCTTTGTCTGTCACTGGAGTGCAGCCGCCGCAGACGCAGCCACGCTTTAATTAACGTGCCTGCCTGCTTTGCGGCGCTTGTTTACTCGGAAACCAAAGTCGAAAAAGCGCCGTTGGACTTACTGTCAGCTGTCAACCTCAAGCTTAAACACAGAGGATTGTGTGTGATTGCAGGTTAACCGGGCTGCAGTGACTGTGTGTGACGTGCCGTCCACTTTCGCCGTCCGCGCGGCGCTGAGGTCCAATCAAGGAAGCCGATCTGAGAGGCACCCCTGGTTGGAGCCATTTGTCTACGCGAATGCTTGAGCGTGCATGTGCGTGCGTGTGAGGGGGGGGAAGACGCACAAACTCTCTCTCACACACACACATACACACAGGACATGAGGGAAAAGGGGGAGTGTGTGGAGAGAAGGGGAGGAGAAGGGAGGAGGCTCGCCCCTGCCGCCGTCTCTGAAGCCTGAACGCGGTAATATAGGAGCCGCCTGAAGTCAGAGCAGCGTTTTTCTTTTTTGTCCAACAGAGTAGTGTGGACTTTAGTTCAGAATCAAAAAAGGGAGCCCATTATAAGTTGGAGAGAAGAAGAGAGAAGTTGCCCGGAAAGATGTCTGACCTGGGAGGCAACCCACACTTGGAGGGGATTATATCAGATTTTGAAGGTTTGGAGCATCTTTTTCTTTTCCCTGGTTGTGTTTATGGTGGCAGAGGAGGATAAGCAGCTGTCTGTGCTAGCAGGAAAGGGAGTCGTACCAGTTGATGTACTAGCATAGTGAAGTTACACACTTGATGACTTGTGTGTGTCTGTTTGTTCATAACAAGGTACATGACAGGATCATCGGTATACTTGCAGACCCACTTTTTTTTTTTTAAAGACTGCAGTCTTTTAGTGACTGTACCAAACACATGCAACTTATCCAAATCAAGTGGAGCAGTGGCCGCAGCAACGCAGGAAAACACGAGGATGGAGCCCCGCGAACGGGTCGTCACTTCCAGCAAACATCTGTCTCACCCCTCGTGTAACATTTACAACTCTGCCTCCTCTTTGTTCACTAATCCAGTTTGCAGCTGGCGTCAATTCCCTTTGTCTTGCCTCGGCTCTCCGAGTCCACTGTTTTTTCCTTCCACACGTCTTCCTCTTCCGGCTCCTGTCAGGCTGGAGCTCTGCAGCTGCCCTCTGGCCTGCTGGGAAGGAGCCGGCAGACAGAAGAGTTGCAGGCAGTATCTCTCTGTCACTGTGAAGCTCTGAGGTTGGTTCAGTTACCCCCATCATAAAAACCTGGAGGATTCGTAGCCAGCCTGCGTCCCTGCTCTTTGTATCGGCCCCACATCATACAACACACCGGGTCCATCCTCCTCCTGCTCCGCTTTTAAGAAATTCTGAAAGCAAGCCCTTTGTGAGGTCACCAGGTCACAGTACCTCTCCCAGGTTGGTGACGAGCCCTCCAGCCTGGTGTTTGTTCTGCCCTGATTGTTTTTGTCACCTCTCGAACAGCAAAGCTTTTCAGAAGGTGAGCAAAACAGTACTTTTTGCGAGGAGGCTGCAAACATGGGCTGCTTTCTCCAGTTCTTCAGACTTTGTGCCCTGAGATTAACTGGCAGCTTGTCCAGAGTGTAACCCCGCCTTTCCCCCAAGACACCTAGGCTTGGCTCCAGCACTCCCAGCGACCCTGAGTGCAGGAGAAACAGTGATGAAATGAGTGGATGGACGTAGTTTACTGTAAAACGGATCATGCAAGACTGGACTGCGACTCTGGAGTCCAGGTTGAAATCATGAACATCTGAGAATGGGTATATAGGGGGCCTCTAAGTCTTTTGTTTTAGGTTATGGGAGGAAATTTGAATAAATCTCATCAAATGGGCATTAGTTTGTGGTTTGTGTCCATTCAAGCGTCCTTTGTTCGAGAGGCTTTCAGAACCACAGCTGTATCTCACACTAAAAAGGAAGTAAAGGCACAGTGAGGAAAAAGCCAATGTAATTAGTAAGCACACTACAGCTATAATAATACCTCTTGGATAAACTTTTTTATGGTAAGCGGATGATGGAAACCACCATAACTACGCACTAAAATGGCATCGTCTAAAAGGTAGGAAATATCTAAAAGTAAACATGTGAGTCACAGGAAGAAAAAAAAAAAAAAAAGTCCCAGAAAAGACCGTGTTTGTGTCCCGAGGGAGCGTTTGTACGAAAGCACATGGGCCCCCGCCGCATCTGCCAATCCAAACTGACTCTTGAGTCCGGTCCAAAGGCACTCTTGCTGATCGGCCACTCATAGGTGCCGCGTTGCCTCACCGATGAGCCACGTGAAGGCAGGCAGGAAATGGAAATGAACGTTTAAGAGGTGAGAATGTGCTCGGCCTTTAAACCTGGCAATAGGTGTGTGCATGTGGGGGTGAGCAGGGACGTGTCGCTGAGTTATTTCCAGCTGCTTCACGGATGTAAATACAACACGTTTCCAACAGTTCTCTGCGGCCCTGTAGACGCACCAGTGCAGAAAAGCGTACAATGTTAGGTCATTGTAAAAATAGATTGGTACGTGTGAGCCAGTTGAGCGAATGTGTCGCCCTGCTTCCAGTAACGTCGCCACGCACATAAAGTATCCAGCGCCCGGAGGCTAAAGAGAGAGCTGACAGCTTTACACCAGAGTCCTCCACACAGTAATTTACTGGCACATTCACTGTCCTGCCTCCTTCATTCTTCTCCTTCCTCCACTTACTTTTTTTAGTTTTTTTTCCCCCCCGCCTGACACGACCGTATTTGGTCCAGCTGACACAATAAAAAGCAGAAATGGCTCATTGTGACTTTGGGCTTGGAGGTAACTCGCATTCTCCTCTTGAGGCAGGGCTGTGCGCTAACAGGTGTGAAGTGGAATGCAGGGGCCGTTATCTTTATGCCGTCAGTGGATGCTGATGTAAATCAAGCGCTTCATGAGGTGCATAGTTAGCCAGTGCTTGATCAAAGGGACTCAACGAGGCTTCAGCGGCCTGTGAATGAGACCTGAAGAGCCTCAAGCTGAGCTGAAGGCCAGCAGTGCCTGACTGACTTTGTGTGTGTGTGTGTGTGTGTGTGTGTGTGGCTAGCAGGTTGTTAACTAAAATGAAAAGGATCGCCATACCAACGAGACAGGTTCTGTGTATTCATGTTGGTGTGCATTTGTACGGGCCCTCGCTCAGTTGGGGAAAGGCTTGCCTGGAAACAGGATCTGAACACAAGCTTGGAAGTCTTCTCAGAAGTCTGCATGTGAGAAATGTCATTTTTCATCCCAGAATCTCGATTACATGTGAGTTGTTGGGCCGTTGAGCTGAACCTCTGGCTCTTTCTCTCACCGCATACCACTAGCATTGGGTGAATTCCTCTTCACTGAACACAGGGTGTTGGCCAGGCCTGGTGGGATCTGCACAGTAAATCTGTGCTGGTGCTGATCAGCAACGGTGAACCTGACACCGAGCGCTGTGTGCATTCATTTGGGGCTCTGTCTGACCAGGCAAAAATGCCGCAACGGATTCAATTCCTGTTTGGCCTTGTCTTGTCGACCAGGATCTTTTTTTTTTCACTCTTGGTTTTACCTCATTGACGCGGAGTCTGCGGCCTCAGACATCAGAAACCTTCGACGCTGCGCAGAATGGTTTTGTTTAACCAGACTTTGACGAAGAAGTGCTGTCTTGACAAGTTGCCCAAGGTTAAAGTTACTAAACGGATTTTGAGTTCAAGGCTCTAGGCTATTAAGGCTGGAATGCCAGAATGTACCTTTGTTGGTGTACGAGACGTTCTCATGTACAGGGTGAAGAAGTTAGGTTGCATTAATTCTATTATTTTTCCCTTTTGTTAAAATGTAGCAAAACAAAAGAGGAGAGCCCACACGTTCTGGGCTGAACTCTTATTTACTCCACACACCAGAAACCGTATTATTTGGAAAAGCTGTGCTCGCTGACTTTCCCTGCGCGATTAACCTTCAGTGTTTCCATTCCGCTGTTGTTTGCTTTGTTATGGTGTTGATGCCGTTAATGCAAAGTCAGCACGTTATACATCTGTTTCACATTAAATGCTTTCCAGCCTTTCACATGCTGGTCTTCCCAAGAGCCTATTATTGTGATAGTGCATCTGTGAATTTCACAGAGATTTATAATGAGCTTCCTAACCCCAACCATGACAATTCATCTATAAATGGGCGACATAAACAGACGACCTACAGTAGAGACAAACAACTATGAGGTCATTCTCATTTGGCATAAGACCAGTGCCTCCATTTGCCAACCCTCACAGAAAATGTTTTAATTGCTTATAATAGCTCAATAGATTCTACCACAGATTTCTACATTTATGTATGACATGGTATTTTCGTGAAAGATACGACTCCAGGCTGCTATGAGAAACCACAGAAGGAGACCAAAATAAGATAATATCTTTTGTAAACATGGGCTAAAGAGATGAACGTCGGTGCTGCAGTGGCTTTTCCACAGAAAAAAGGAACAACACCAGCGAATGATTTATCTCCGAAAAATATGCCTCTGCCTTACTCCTGAGCGGCTTTGCCAAGAGCGCAGTTAAACACAGACGGTGGAGGAGGGCTACCCACAGCTTTGTTGACTTGTGGCTAATTGCATCAATGGGAAGTTAAATGGAAAACTGTCTGTAAGAGTTCTGATTGGCTTGCTGGAATGTGATCCATCAAAAGTTTTGTTTTCCCTTTGTAAATGCTCCTAACTTGATAGATTGATAGATAGATAGATAGATAGATAGATAGATATAGATAGATATAGAAATGTGTCACAATGCTAAGGTAGTGGAAGAAGTGATTTGCTTCCCAGTGTTTTTCCAGTGCTGGGTGTTGAAGAGCCGTCTGCATAACACACAAAGTCTTTAAGTCAAGTGTGAGGACCTTAAATGATGACTGCAGTGCTTGCCAGCAGGAACTCTGTTATGTCACACTGTGAGCGGCACTGCATAATGGGACGCACTTGTGCCAACTATGATCATAGTCCTCGTTCTTTGTCCTCACTTCACTGAACTTCCAGTGTCAAAAGATTGAGACGTTTGTGGTCCTAGTTTGTTTGTTGCAGCTCTGCATGATAATAAGCAAACAGTGAGCGGCGATGATAACTGCTGTTGACCCAGGTCAAATGGGAACCTTGACCGACCCAATCCTTAACCTGCAAGCTCCGGCTTCTGCGTATCGAGACCATTTTCTTCCATCCCTTGCTTTTACCTCTCCGCCATCTCCCTGTCGTGCATCTGGGGTCCCAATGAGAAGAATTGCTTGTGTTTATGAATTTCAAGGGTCCTTGGGGGGGTGAAGACAACTATGAAGAGGCAATGGGTTTTTGCACCTGCGCCGCACAGGAATTTAAGCAATCTAATCGAAGGTCGGACTCCACCTGCCGCCCTGCTCGTTTTTGTCCGCTGCTGTCTGTGCTGCATGATGGTTTGACACGAGGCGGCGTGAGATTCTGGACGCCGGTCGGCCGGTGATAGGTGGTGGTGGTGGTGGTGGAGTGAGAAGGGAAGATGAGACCCTTGGCTGTCGTTAATGAGGTTCCTCTGCTAGACCTGACCGCTTCTTTCTAGCTCATAGTCTGGGAATGCTGTAATACTGGGAGCAGACCATCTGTCAGTCCCACACTAGTACTCAAACACTCTAATACTGTGCATATGCTGCACAACTTTGAAGGAAAGATGTGTTTTTATGAAACAAACGCAGCAGTGGTTCGAGAAAAAAAAAGATTTTTTCCTTTTCTACTCCAGACTTCATGACAAATATTTGCGCCTTACATTTGTTCCCCCCTCAGTCTAATAACAAAAAAAATGAGAAAATTCAATCTTGTTCAGCATTGCTAAAAATCCTATTAGAAGATCCTGGTTGGAGGCAGAAGACTGACTTCCTCCGCCTGCCTGCCTGCCTGCGTCGGCTAAACAAAAAGACCTGGAATTCTCATGGAAGGAGACTCTCTTAAAACACAGGATTCAAGCAATTATCTGGGCAAGAAATGCCCTCGATGCTTTCCCTCCATTATCCCGACAGCACTGAATCACAGAGAGAATCAAATTCTGCTTTTAAATCATGTTCCCTTGGCTGCGCAGCCTCTGAATACAAAGAAATTGTTGCAGACCGAGACAGACCGCTGCAGACGTTCCCGCCCGAGGGCAAAATACTAATCTCACCTCACTTACCAGGTCAGTAGAAAAAAAAAACAAAACATCTTGGTTTTCAGTTCCTGATTTCCCTCCCAGCTTTTGTTCTCACATTTGCAGCTTTTCCTACCGCATAACTCAAGTCCATGGGAAGTGTTGGGAGATGTTAGGGTGGGCATGGGGTTTTTGTGAAAGGTTTTCTGGGCCCTGGGGGAAGATTAAAACCGATGCCTCTCGCTGTGTGCAGCACAGTATTATTGAAGAGTACGCCGCAGCCTCCGGCTCCTTATAAAAATCTGCAGACCAATTTTGGCCGAGCTCCTTATTCCAAGTCGCAACCTTGGACTCCCGGGCCTGCAATCGTAAAACACACAAGAAAGAGAAATGCAAGGGTAAGGAAGGAAACGCTCCGCTGGAAATATGGGTTTGGGCTGCGCTCGCAAATTACAAGTTCATTGTGAGTTAAGTTTTTCATTTGTGCGACTGTCAAAAGACTTGAGGTTAACGCAGTTTGATGGCTCCTCGGTGAATCAGTCAGGTGGGTTGTGGGAAAGTAAGTGTAAAAGTTATTCTACGTTTTCTACACTCTGAGGACACTCGACGACTACTGTAGTTCACTGGCTGGAGCTAAAAGCTTAGCCGTGACAACACCTTGAAGCTCACAACACTCTGGTGAGCTAAATGAGCCGGAGCTTGATGAAGGGATTTCCAGAGATCTTGACGGCTTTCGGGAGATTTGAGACACGACTTAAATAAACGGCGGAGCACAAAGCTCCTCATTCCCATGGCGTCCCAGAAGTTTGTTGGCGTGCCTGGCTGACACCAGGAATTACTCTTTGGCTCGGCCCTGGATTTTTTTGTCGAGGGGGTAAATTGTATCGAATGTCCGGCCTGTTGGAGAGAAGCAGCTTCTAGCAGTAAATTAGATTAGTGGCTCCGGCTGATGTGTGTAGTAGGAGGGAAGACGGGCGGCTTTGATGCGATTTCGCCCCAGCGCCGCTTCCCCTCGCAGCGTTTCAGATTTACAAGAGCGCGGAGGGGCCGCGACGCGGTCCCCTCCCTGTGGGCGTAGCCGCTTAAAAATAAACATGTATACATTCCCGTAACTTTTGCTCGCCAGTTTTTACGAGCGTTTTTTTGTGTTTGTTTTTGTGTTTTTTTTTTTTTTTTAAACAAAAAAGACGTCTGCGTCGGGACCCGCCGCAAGCCACGAGCTGATCAACTAATCAGAGCTGCCTCTCGGGTCGTCGGAAGCCCTTGGCCGCTCTCCGGGCCGTGCGTGAGCGGGCTGCTGTAACTAGCGCGTCATTACGCCACCAGCTCCCCGGGCCCCTCGGCTCGGCGCCGCTAATCCGACGACGGGAGTCCACGTCAGATCGACTCTGGGCCAGCGCACTCTCCCCCCAGCGGGCGATTCCGTCCCCCGTCCCCTCCTCCTCGGACAAGTGCATCTTATTTTCTCGTGTCACGCTTACTAAGGAGACGGCGCCGCCTCCGTCTTGACGTTCGAGTTGGCTGGCAAACAGAGAGCGCCCGTGAACTCTGTCCAGAATCCAGAAGAATGGCAGTGATGGACTACGCTGCCATTGTGCCAAATGACTCGCATCACGTCTGAGTCACGACGAAGCGTGAATTGAATGACCTGATGATGAGAGATGCCACGTCGTTGCTTTTTTCTGGATGGGACATAACGACTTGTCTCCAGAGCCCCCCCCCACCCCCCCGCCCCCACCCCATCAACCTCGAGGTCTCATTTATATGACGTGAACGCAGCTCATTGGGGCTCTTTGTTCGTCGCATTACTTCATTCACGGCTCATTTAATAGCTTGTTTGGTTTTCTGGAGGCTGTTTCTTCCCCCCCGTAAACAGTAAGCCGACTAATAAATATTTTAAAAGGGAACCTTGAGCTTGCTTTGGTTTCGAAAATTAGGACAGATTTCATGGGCTAATAAAGAAAGGAGAGGTTTTCACCAGACTTCCCCTTTTAATGAGCTCAACACTCAGAATTTAGGAACTCTTTTTTTTTTTTTTTTTTTTAGAACACACTTTTTAACTTTCTATTTTACCTTCTTTCCTGTAAACATCCTGTTTTCATTTATTTTTTTCACATTACGGATTGTCTTAAATTGTAACAATTACTGAAATTGGCTCAGCTGTTTTGACTGTTGACTCCGTTTGCAACCAGTTTTACCTTTTTTACACTCTTACTTTCTTAGAAATGAAAACTTGAAATTCTTGCCCGCCTGATGCATCCTTCCCTCATGGCTGCTGTGTTGTGTGTTGTGCAGCTCTGAAGAGGTCCTTTGAGGTGGAGGACGTGGACACTTCGTCTCACTCCTCCCCTGGCTCTCGTCGGACGACCAGCTCCCCTCATCGTAACGCCATGTCTCCGACCAGCATCTACTATCGGGACCTGGGCAGCGCCGCCCAGGCCGCCAACAACAACAACATCAACTACACCCAGCCCCGTTCCATCATGGGCGGCGGGGGCTCCAAGACCCCCGAGCCCGTGTCCCGCCGCTCGGAGCTCTCCATCGACATCTCCGCCTCCAGCAAGCAGACGGACAACGCCACCAGCCCGGGCTCCATGCGCTTTGTGACCAGCAGCGCCCTGAAGCGCCCCGAGGTTCTGGGCCACTCCAAGACCCCCGACATGAGCCACAAGCGGGAGGTCACCTTCGCCAAAGCGCCCAACGATTCGCCCGTGATTCGCCGCAACGAGGGCAACAACAACAACAACGGCGTGGCCAGGCCCTCCGAGCAGAACCACGCTCGCAGGTTCGAGCCGCCGAGTCCCGGCGACGTGCGCAAGCCTGACATCAGCATCACCAGAGCGCCGCCTGAAAACAACGGCCACCACCCGGCCGTGCACCACCCGCACCACCCCAACCCTCACCACAGCACCATCGTCACCACCTTCCGATGCTCCTCGCCCAATCACGCAGGACGGAAATCTCCCAACCCCGACCGTAAGTCTAACTGATATACACCACTGTTCAAAACTGTTTGGAGCCACTGACTCATTTCTGCGTTGAACTCCATTAAAACCAGCTTCATGGAATAGTCTAGTGCCGGGGTGGGCCAACTTTTTTTTGCAACGGGTCACATGACAGCCCTGCATCGTGTCGGCGGGCCACGGAAGTCTTGTTGACGGGGGTAGGGCTGTCCCGATACTATATTTTCACTTCCGATACGATACCGATATTTCAACCTTGAATATCGGCCGATACCGATATCAATCCGATATCAGCATGCTGCAAATGAAACATACTTTCATTATTTATTCTGTAATGTGGAGTGTTAGAAAAGGTAGCATCAAGTGATCTTACTCAAACAGAGAATAAGCAGTTGTATTGGAGAACATACCACTTATTATTAACAATTATTAAAAAAAAAACTGCGGAATAGAAAAAATAAATGAAAAAATAAATCAGGAGGCCGTGAACAATGACCCAAATAACTTATAGTGCCGGATGTGGCCCGCGGGCCGTAGTTTGCCCATGCCTGGTCTAGTGGAATGCACTCAGAACATTACCGGCGCAGGAAAATCAGTCAGGATGCGCTGAACACATTATGGGATGTCTTTGACAGTTGCTGCCTTGAGTGTCTAATTGAATGCGAATGAACATCAAGTGTGCAAAATGAGGCCATCGTTGAACAAGTTGAACGCTTTGGAATTGCTTCAAACAGGGAACATTTCTAAAACAAAACTTTTTGTTATGTAATCACACTCAGTCGTGTTGTGTTAAAACCATAAAAGAGTCCACAAAGCTTCATGGTTTATATTTCAGGCTCTTTAAATCAGCCTACTGTTCGTCACACAGAATTCTCTCAATCACTTTTAATTAGACACTGAATGTGTGTTTTTTTTTTATTAAACCTAAAATGTTCCCATACTTGCTTGATTGGTTTTCATGAGCTCATAATGATGGCAGAGCATTATTTCATAAAACTGGTCATAGTGGAGTTACTAGACCGCAGGTCAATGTGTTTGCACACCTCCAGTTGTTCATTCCATAAACTAACCAGACCTGATGCTGTTAGTAGCTGCTGTATATTCAGTGCTGTTTTCATAACTTACCAATACAGCAAGCAATGAAAGGCTGCACTAGACCACAGTGAATTGTGCTGGGCTCGCTGATAGATAGCTGCTATTAAAGCCCATGCACACATTTTTAATACTAATGCATTCTGGGTGAGATTGATGGCAGCTGATCATAAAAGCCTTTATAAATCTGAAAATACAGGTTATTTATTATGAAAATGTATTATTTATGGCAGTGTATTAGAGCTCTCTAGCCTGTGCGACCACTTTGTCCTCCCCAGTGTAATTAACGCGTCCCATTATCGATATTTCCTTGTGACAGTCGAGCAGCCTGACGTGAGTCATTCCAGTTTCAGCTCCCTGCTGAGGCCGGCGCTTGTTGTGCCGAGCACGTGTTAGAAGATAGAAGCGGGCAAACAAATAGGCGACTATATGGTTTTCTCAGATGTGGTGTGACTCTTAGGGGAGGGAACAGTGTCCTATGTGACATCACAAGGGGGTGGCTTTATAGAACTGTGTGTACATAAAGAAAAAGAAAGTGGAGCAAACTAACAGGGGGGGGGGGGCTTGAAACACATCAGTGTTGGTCAACATTGGTTGACCTCCCTGCTCTGTTTTTCTTGGTGACGGAATAATTCAACAATCACTTCAACTACCAATCAACCAGCTGAGCAGCAGCCAGCTCGACTGCACAGTTTCCGGCATGAAACCGCAACCTCAGAGAGCTTCCTGTCGGTGGACACGGCAGACTTCACGTCTGTATCTGCGGTGATCTGCGTCTGCGTCTGCATCTGCGTCTGCGTCTGCGTCTGCGTCTGCGTCTGCGCTGCTTGAATGCCGCCCCGCAGACGCTGCGGTTTTTGTTGTGAGTGAAGCCAAACCGTGACGGCACGAGAGGAGCAGCGCCGGAGTAATCATTGCTCCGGCCGCTGCCGCTGCGTCTGGCCTGCGACGGTCAGTTTATTCTCAAAGTGTTTCCTTAGCTTTTGACGTGTTGCCTGTAATCAGGGTGCGGAAAATGTGCGCTTAGATCTTCAAATGATCGAATAAATCTCTGTTGTTCCTTGTGCGTGTTTAGCACCACTGCTAATCTTCAGTGCCTGTGCTGAAGCTGCGTGTGCTTGTGTGTGTGCAGTGGCCCTGCAAAAGGGCGACCGGCTGTGTCTGGCTCTGATTGACCACTTTGCATTGTGATGTATTTGACTATTAACCTTGCACCGCACGCATGTTTTTCAACCACGAGTGTCCCGTGAGATCAGGTGAGGTGTGCCGTGAAAAATGATCCAATTTCACTGAATTGGTCTAAAACAATATTCACATTCCATAGCTGAGTGACTGTGCTTTAACAGGAATGTGAGCATGTTTCCCTCCATTCTTCCCAGGTCAACAGCTTTGTGTGCATCTAAACAGGCCCGGGTTTCAAAATGAGTACACATGAAGAGACTAGATTGTCATTATTTGGTATCATGTTATAATACTTTTGGTTGGTGGTGTGCCATGGAATTTTTTCAATATAAAAATGTCCCGTGGCTCCAAAGAGGCTGAAAAACTGAGAACTGCACTGCCTGATGGTAATGGATTCATCATGGCGTTCGCTCCAACATTGCTCATATTGGACGCTTTTAAAGTTTGGAAGTCACGACGCTGACGACGCTGAGGAGTTACAATTACGATTCCGCAAAGGGGAAATTTGAAAAAAAGAAACAAATTGAAAAAGTGTTTTCTTCGCTCTCTGTCCTCCAAAAGTTCTGAATCACATAAATGTTTAGAGCGTCGCCGGCGTGGCGTGACCCAAAGAGCCGAGTGACGAGATCCCTTCCCCTCGGTCAAACACACAAATTCCCTGTGACACCGGGCCGTGTTCCAGCGTGAAGTTAACGAGACAAGCGCGAAACCGTTTAACAACAGTCCATCACAACACGGGGTGAGACACGGTTATACAAGAGGTGTCCGGTCAAATAAGGGGCTTCGCTCGGCGGAAGGTGGGAACGCAGGAGGAGCGGAAACATCGTCTACTGAGCTGAGATTGTTATCTATCTATATATATATATATATATATATATATATATATATATATATATATATATATATATATATATATATATATATATATATATATATATATATATATATATATATATATATATATATATATATATATATATATATATCTATAGATAGATAGATAGATATATATATAGATAGATATAGAATATATATATATATATATAGATATAGATATAGATATAGATAGATAGATAGATAGATATCTATCTATATATATATATATATATAGATATATATATATATATATATATATATATATATATATAGATATATATATATATATATATATATATATATATATATATATATATATATATATATAGATAGATAGATAGATAACAACAACATTTATTTTACGGGACATTTATTTTAGGAATTAGCACTACGTAGCAACAACAAGCGCTCTTAAGTGCCACCACCAGGGGCTATTTTTGCTTTGCTTTTTTTCCATTTTGTCCATCAGCTGTGTTTTTGGAGTCCATTTGGTGATTTCCTGCTTACTCTGTTTTTCCAAGAGGAGATGACATCACACACACACACACATGCACACACACACACACGCGCACCAGAGTGCACAGAGCATCCTGTGCTTCCTTCCGTGTTCTGTCAGCGAGCTTGTTTCCTCTGCTGCGTGACCTCAATGCAGCAGTGCACTTCCTCTCGCAGGGGTCATGTGATCTGAGTCGGTCCGCTTCCCGGCAAAATCGCTGTCCTCGCTTTGATGTGAAACATCAGAGAGTGTCAGACACGCAGGGGTGTTTAGACGGAGGTCAGCGTGGAAAAGAAGAAAAAAAATAGTCTGACCGCATAAGAGAAAAAAAAAAAAAAAAAAAGCCGAGTATGTGGACCACCACATGAGAGCCGCTGGGCAGCGAGTCATTCGATTCGTGGCTGATCGATTCACTTCCTGGCGTCCTACCAACAAGACTTTGTGAGATAACACTCTGGACTTTTGCACCCTGTGACGTTGTATTGATGAAACTTGATTACTGACAATAAACAGTGATTAGTGACCCACCAGATAGTGAATAAATAATTAGACATCAGTCATGACACAGTTCACCCGTCACTCTTGGGGTTGTAAAGAAGTTGTTTTCCTTAAACCTTAAAGCAGGAAGGGCAAGTTTTGACGTGGGGGGGGGGGTCAATAAGAAGAGTAAAAAGTATTTTTTTTTTTTTTTTACATTAGGGAGGAGTAGTGGTGGAGGTGCCCGGCAGAGTTGACAAGCACAGCAAAAGGGAAAAGCAGGAAGTTTCTCTCATAGAGCTGCTTTCTATATGAAAGAGCAGCTGGATGCAGGGAGAAGCGATCAGCTGAGTCATCAGATGATGCTCTCTGCCTGGAGCAGGTAGCTCTCCGTGGTGACAAGGTTGGCGACTCCTGGCCTACAGTATAAGATCAGCTCATTTCCCCAGGATTCCCAGGTAACTTCAGCTTCTGCTGAGTTCTTTGTTTCCCTCGAGACAATCAGCTGAAAGCCCCCCCACCCCAAAGTAATGTTATTTTTGCCCTCCACACTCGCCACTAGCACCTCGGTCTTGCCGGCTTCAATACAAATATCCCTTTAATATCAGGCGTAGCACTCGTCTGAATGTCACAAGTGCCGTAAGAAGCTTTGTGAGGATTTCCGTGAGGAGGAGGAGGAGCTGATTTGAGCGACGTGGAGCTGGCGCAGCTCAGCCAGGGGGGAACCAGGAGGAGACGGCCGAGCAGCTCACCTCAGGCTGAAGACACCAGACTGGCAGTGATTTGTATCAGGCTCAGTCCTGCATGCTCAGCCGGGGTCTTATCTTTGACAAGGCGGCTCCTGCTGTTCGTCAATCATCGGTCAAACTCTGCGGCGGGAGCTCTGTCCAACGTGAAAGGGACGACCATCTGGGGTCGGAATTAACATCTTATCAACTAACGTAGTCGCACGGCTGTCCGCCTTTTTCTCTCCGCTTTCTCAACCGTGAGTTTCAGTACAAGAACAAGGAAACTGTTTTGGAAATAATCCTTTGTTTCGCAGTGACTTCGTCAATCTGAATTCTGTCGCACAAAGCGCATTACTCATTCCCGCACACTGGTGACGGTGAACTACAAGTGTAGCCACAGCTGCCCCGTGGCTGCCAGTGTGCCCCCTCTGACCACCAGCCAGAGTTCACTCACATTCTAACAAAAGTGTCTTTAACACGGACACTTCAGCATGGATGGAGCCGAGTTCCAATCGCCAAGCCTTCAGCAGTGGGACGACCTGCTCTCGAGCGACACTGGCTTGTACTTTGATTTCTTTATGGCAGCAACCAAATGATATATATTGTATATATATATTGAGAGTAACTAATTTAAAGTCCAGATACTTTGTTGCTATATACTGTTCCTTCTTCTTTGACTCCTCCCCCCACTCCTCCTGAACTGCTACTATCATCATTTATTTTATTTTGCCTTTATTTACGACCAAATATAGACTTCCTTTTTTTTCTGCTGTAGCTAAACAAGAACAGACATTTGGGTATGAACACCGGTGGACTCACGGGGGTTTCAGTCAAATTTCACCTCAGTCACATCCAATAGCCTCACTACTTTTTTACTGTTTTTTTTTTTTTGCCCAGTTGTGGGCAGAGAAACAGTTTCATGGCTTCTGTCTTGTGAAAAGGAACGAAGTGAAATTGAAGACTTCCTGCTGTTATTGCGGTGACTAAGAGTTGAGGTGTCACAGGTGACACCCAGCATGTTGTGCAAACACTGTCACATCATTTGTCCTTAAATAAACCCATTATCATGTGCGGGGCAGTCATGACGGAGGAAAGAGCAACTCCAGCCATTTTGTCTGTCATTCAGTGGGGTCTCCACTCGTTAGGAGGGGGGTCAGTGTGGGGTGGGGCAGCCAGGGGCGACGAATGATTTGTCTTTGCCTGCCCCATAGGTCACGGAATGTCTCACCACACACATGAACAAACACGCACGGACGCGTGTGTGCGCCCGCCCGCACACACACACACACACACACACACACACACACACACACACACACACACACACACACACACACGCGCACATTTTCTTCATTTCGGACATTTTCGTCCTGCTCGCGTCGTCTCTTCCCTCCGACACATCTACAGCAGCGTGAGCGCCGATCCAGGGAGCCTGAGGCAGCGGCGCATCCGAGGTCAGTCCTCTCTCCCTGTGCAATTACTCTGGACTGATCCCAGACCATTACTCAGCGTGACCTGTCAGCTAATTACCCGGAAAAAGGAACAAAAAAAAAAAAAAAGTGGGAGAGAGGCAGAGGAAAGGAAAAAGATGTTTTGCTTATGCTGCTTGCGGTGGTGAACTGTTGCTGACATTATTACTCAGTTGCATGCGTGGCTGTAAAACTCTGGGGCTCTGCGGTTTTACCCTTCAGGTCCAAGCTAGGAAGGTTTGAAAGAGACCTCACTTTTCTTTTTTTTTTTTTTTTTTTTTTGGTGTGTGTGTGTGTGTGTGTCCTCCTAATTCAAATTTAAAAAGTCAAATTCATCATGAGGTAGGATGCATGCTTGAAGCCATGAAGCAACAGGGCGCTGTTCTGCTGTTCAGTCATCAGAAGAAGATTCTTTTTAGCGTGATGGAGATGTTGGAGTTGTTGTGGTTTTAAAAAAGTTGCCTATTTTATCGCCTTTCACTGGATTCTAGTTCTCCTGGTCCTGCTGAAGCTTTTATATTATGCTTATGAAACTTGGTCACCTGTCTGCCTTGCCCTCATCACTTTAATTTAATTTAGAAATCCGGCAGAGTGACAAGCGTCACTTCCAATAACCTCCCGTTTAACTGTGATTGTTGTTGTGTTCCCAGATTGAGCCACTAGGGGGCAGTGTGTGACAGTCAGTTTAGATCAACTTGGACTAAGTCTCGGGCCAACATTGATATTTATTGGGGGGGGGGGGGGGATCTTCCTACTGATATAACATTGAACCTAAAATAAAAAAAATAGCAACAATAAACTCATGAAGTCATCATAATATCCTTCAATGAACGTCCCGTCCTGATTGACGCCATAATACCTGCAGAGCATTCTGGGACTTGTAGTATTAGTGGTACACGTGTCCCATATAATAGTGCCAGCTCAAGCAGTGACATCCAAATATAATGTCACTGCGGACCAAATTTGGCCTGCGGGCCAGAGGTTGACACGTATGGTTTAGCCCTTGAGGCTGGGAGACAGGAAAGTTACCTTTCAGCCTGTTAGAGAGAAAACAACAACATATATTTATTATCATTTTGCAATTAGTTACACGTTGCTGTGCGAGATCATTGTCAAACAATGTGGTGTCAGCCTTTTGCTGTTTGCGTTTTATCACCATTTAAAACAGTCCATCTTTCTAGTGTCCAGACACTAGAAGCACTGGACATGGTTTTTTTTTTTTTTTTTTTCATCTTCTGGTTTGCCTACGGAGGAGGAAAAGGAAGGCGGCGCCGAGAGAGATGGAAACAGATCAGCTGCTCCGGCTGCGACACACACACGCTCACACACCTCCCTCTGTCCAGATGAGGTCTTTTTCGGAAGTGGAAGTTTACATTGAGCATCTGGGGGGAAGTCAGGGGTCACAGAAGTTTCCCACCGCTGCTCAAAGACCTTTGTCCTCTTCCGCTTCTCTTGCCAACTCCCACAAGTGCGCTCATTCAGCCCTCCTCGTTCATGTTCCCTTTATTTTTCCGCCCCGCTACGAACAGCGGATGCAAACCACTTCCCTGCGCGCATGCACCGCTCATATCGCTCCTCGTCATCACCGCCGCGGACCGTCAGAGATGAACGAGGAAAGCGGAGATGAGCTTTCAAACTGAGCTCGCCTTTATCTCAGCTTAATTGGTCATCTTCAGACAACTGGTCTCTCTTGATGGTTCGGATATGAGACGGCGCTACGGTTTCTTTTGCTCGGATATTGATGAGAAAATCACGTCCCCTTATCCTGGCCGTGGAAATGAGGAAATGAAGCCAGAGTAACAAAGGGCTTAAGATGGAAAAAGAAGGCCCTGCCAGCACCGGCTGTTGGTTTTATTTGAAGTATCGTGTCATATCTGCCCTGGATTTGGAATAAATCACATCTAATGGCAAATTAATGTGAATGTGTTGAAAAAGAAAGACATAAAAATAAATAATAATAACCCACGATGGGTTGGCTTGGTAATGTGGGTTACATGTAGTTCATGGTGTTTCTTTGGCCTTGTATTTTACATCCCACTGAAAAGACCAGCTGGCGTTTTCACTCCTGTTGTTGGATCTGACGCAACACATTCAAAGGCCCTGTTTGCACTTGGCCATTTCAAGAGGTTTTCCTATTCCGATCGGCAAAAATCACACAAAGTCACCAAGTGGAAACAGTCCAAATCCGTATTGTCATCCGATCACTCGCTTCGCATAGCATAGCATAGCATAGCATAGCATAGCATAGCATTCCTCACGGACGTGTGAACAGAATGTGATCTCATTAAGGACCGCCTACTCCGCTCACCTCTCCCGTGTCCGTCAACAAATTATTTTTGTTAGACTCTTTTATTAGGATGCTAATACATTTCATTCCGCATTAGCGTATTTTGTCAGCGGAGCAGCGGTCGCAGTTTCCCCACATGTGTGATTAAGCTGCAGTACAATTAAAACCAGTGACTTGATAATAATAAACAGGAAGTTGATTCTTATTCGTGTTCAGGTGAAGCTAGCCGTAGTTTTGCGCTTTACTGCCCCTAGTGGTTAAAAATGCACTAATGCGATCACAAGTGGCACGCTCCAGACGCATATTAATGCCATGTGCGAACAGATGCTTCAAGATGCGGACTTGGGCCTTTAAGTTTCTTCAATCCTCTGGATGTCCCTCACGCAGCAGAGGCCAAAGGAAATGCTACTGAAGGAGATGCAAGACTGGGAAAGTGTTTAAACAAACCTGCTGTCGTCACATTCAGACAGACCAACTGTTTTTTTTTTTTTTTTTACTGCCAGGTCAACCAGGTAGCCACAGCTTGTAAGACTAAGTACTGGTGTTACTTAGTCTACTTAGTCGCCCTGCGGCGAGCCAAGACGCGTGGTGTTTCTCTTCCCCCTCTGGCAACTCTGAACTCTGCCATTGCTCTCTTTCATCCAACGTGACAGCGCCACGATCCACTCCATCCAATATATGATCCAATATTTATGGAACCATACCGAGTCAAACCCTTTTCTAGCTCTTCATTAATGGCCTTTTCCCCTATTGTTTTTTATAATGTATGTATTGTAAATAAGCATAATGTGCTTAGCGGTGTAGCCTTATGCACCATCTGCACCTTTTGCCGTACAGGCACTTTGTTATGTGTTTTTTTTTTTTATTAGTATCTTTACACAGACTCAGGGAAACGCACAAGAATTCCAATGTACCTGTTTTAATCTGTTTTTAACTTCTACAAACAGCAACAAATCTCCCATCTAATCTAATCAAATGTAGCATTGGCAAATTATTTTGGTTGCGACTCGGCTCACTGTCTCTTCCGGCGCTTTTTCTTTTCCTTCTAAAGCTGTCGAGGGCAGCAAGCGTGGGCTGCTTCCTGGTTTCATCACAACCAAAACAAACCCGGGATTCTTATGGAATTCTTTGCAATCCCAAGACCGAATGAAAACACTTCCTGTCGGAGGCCGAACCAGTGGGATTTTAACCCACAGCCGCCAGAAGAAGAAGAGGACACGGGGGTGCCGAGTGTGAGAGGTTGTGATTTGATAGCAATCTGATCAGGGTGAACATCATGCAGGGGTCAAGAGGAGCCACGTTTTCTTCCAGAGCCTCACGAAAAAACACGTCATCTTCTCTGAGCCGTGACCCGGAGAAGAAAACATGATGCAGAGGAAAATGCTGCTTTCCATGCATTCTTCATCTTCATCGCTAAGGTTTCAGGCGGAGGCAACCCTTGAATTCAGGGGCGGAACTGGGTGTCACAGGTCTGGTTTGCAGGTGTTGCGACTCAGGAATCCAAGGAATGAGCCGGCGACCTCGTGGCAAACACCTCTAGGAACAACTATCGTCTTTTGAAGAGAAGCCCCGGAGCTCAAAGAAAGTGCTGCACATCCTAGTAGGAGTCTGTGAAGGTTCTCAGCCATCCAGGTCATCTTCAGCAGAATCAACATCTCATTGATAATCAACAGCTTGCTAATAGTTGGTACCATCAGCCTTAGCCCACACCTCCTGCTGGTTATATACCTGGGACTCTCAACCCCTTTCAGAACTGAAGAAGCCTTTCGGATGAGAGGCGAAACATCTTCAAGATCACAAGAACAAGTCCAGTTGCCCTAACGTAACCTTTCGACCTGCAGACGCCAGAAATCCCCACTTGGGTGGGAGAGGGTGGGAATCTCTCTCTTAAGCATTCGACGTCGTATTCAGTCTCTCCAAACAACGTGTCAAAGCGACACAAGGAGGCTTCTCCTGGTGTAAACAGAAATCCCCTGGCTGCTTGTACCCCCCCCCCCACACACACACACACACACACATGCAAAGCTTCCATTTACAGAGAGTTTTAATGAGATGTTTTCGGGAAGACACGCAGGCGCAGCTCAAAAGAGTTTTAATCACAGAGCTTCCTGCGTCTCCTCTTTGTTTGTGGACTCGAGTGCCCCCCCTGCCCCCTCCCCCCAGGCCCCCCAGGCCCCCTGCGGAGGGGCCCAGGGATTCCCCAGAAGGCCTGTTTCTTGGAGTGGCTGTGTTTATTATTCATTAGGGAGGCTTTGGTCCCCACACAGGGTTCAAACTAGGCAGTGTGTGTTTGCTGTAGAGCAGCTCGTCCTGGTCGTTTGGCTGCGTCGGTTGGTGGACCACAAAAAAAAAAAAAAAAAGAAAAGAAAAATGTTTTCTCAGACTCACAAGACTGAAAAACGGGAGGAGCTGACAGGAGGCACTGAGTTACACGACAGCCGCGAGATGGAAACCCTGTGTGAGTAGGTTTGTGTTGTCGTGCGTGTGTGTGTGTGTTGTCGTGTGCGTGTGGGATAGGAGAGCTTGACTGCTTGAGACTCTTAAGCCAGCCTACAAATGCAACTGGTTTCCGTGAGCAGCAGCAGAGATGAGGCTCCTGCGAGACACTCAGCACTGCTGCCCCGCTTCCTTCTTTCCTTCCTCTGTGTTTCATTGCTAACTTCCTTTGGCTGATCCAAAGTCTCCCCGCTGAGGACACCGCCTGCTTTTCCTGCGTCAGCCTTTCAGCGGGGATCTAGTCGCTGGCTCGCACTCTTCAGCACAGCATTTGTACGTGTCAAAGGCAAGATGCGGCCTCTTCCCTGCTCCGCCGTCGTCATCTCGGCGACGGTCAAAATTAGCTCAAGCAGGAAAACTTTGCCATCTTATAATAGACTGTATGACTCACGCTTCCTGGTAAATAAACACCACGCGACCACACAATTGGCCCTGTTTGTTGTCTCTGAGGTCGTCGTTATTGGAGATGCTCGGAGCTCTCGCTCTCCGCGCCCAGTCAAGCTCCAAGGAAAAAGCAAACATGTGGCAGAATTACCAGTTTCTATTTAATGTGGCGACACTTTTAGGCAACTTCTACCATCTCATCTCCAACATGAGGAGCCAAAGTGGAGGAGTTTTGCAGTTTGGAGTCACCCTTTGAATTTAATGTCTCTTCTTTCATTCTCATGACTGTTGACATTATTGCAGATTCTCACTGCAGATATCAAAACCACGTATGAACACACGTGGAATTATGGAGGAAGCAATAAAAGTGTAAAGTAACTCAAACACGTTTTATATTTAGTTACTGGTAATGTACGTGTGTATACACTACAATATATTCCACTGTTCAGACATATGCACATGCTGCTCATGCTCGTCCCACACATGCTTTCTTCATTTGCACCGCAGGGGAGCGGAGAAGCCACAGCAGCAGCAGCAGCAGCAACAACAACAACTGCAACCGAAAAAATAAAAAGCATTAAAGGAAGTGCAGTCCGAGCAGAGCAGAGCAGAGCAGAGCAGATATCTTCCCAGTAGATCTGCAGGCCGAGCCAGATGTTCTTCCTTTGTCGTCCACCCCCCCCCCCGCCCCATCCCCCCGTGCAACTTTTATTTTCCTATGGCTCGTCTTTCCCTCACCTCTGTGCTTTTTCCTTCCTCCCGGCCCTTCCTCTGCCCCCCTTGTCACTGAGTCACTGCACGCTGAGTCATGGAGGTGACTCTTTAAATCAACTCCATACGGCCTGGTTCAGTTTCCCCTCGGCCTGACCCCCCCCCCCTCCTCCCTTCCCCTCCCCCCGCTTCCCCTCCACCAATCACAGAGCCCCCGGAGGGGGGGGTCCGCGGCTCTGCTGGTCATCGCTGCGCGCTGAAGTCTTAAGTTACGTCTCCAACCCGCATGATCTGATCTTTGCAAACGCTTCAAACGGCCCGAGCGTTGCCGCAAAACACGACTCGTCTTTCCCCTGAACTGTGCAGAGCAGCGGGAAGCTCACGCAAACAAGCTCACATTAGCCTTACATTACGGCCCATGTGATGGGATTCATGCTTATGTTGAGCGCTGTATGATGCAGAAAGTGCGGTTCCCAGCTAATTGCCGGGCCTGTGATTTTGATTGGATTTATTTGCCATAAATCTTTTGGTTCAAAGCTGCTGCTTCGGACCATCGGGATGATGAATCGAAGAGCTGGCGTTCTAGCGTTCAGCAGATCACAGCTTTGATCTTTGGTTCCCACAGGCGGAAACGGCGGTTGGAGGCACTGGAGGGTCGTGGGTTTTCGCTGACGACATTGTTAATTGTTAAGTGGGAGATATATTTATAATGTGCTCCCTGGAAAAGAGACGTGGAGCGGGAGCTTCTGAGACCTCTAGTCCTGTTTCCACACCGGAGATAAAAAAGGTTTCTGCGTCTGAAGGTCTGCAGTGACTTTGTCGTTCACACCGGAGGAGATACTTGCAGATGTTTGTGTAACCCTGCTGTCTAGTTGTTGATCTGTTCCTATGGTGTCTGCAGGAGGGGAAATTTAAGATCATCATTGAGAATCGCAGTCCTTTTTTACTGCAGTGAGGAGGAGACATTGGCAAAGTCTGTTCATGTTCAGCACAGAGTCCATATTGTTGAAATTGATGAGAAAAACACAACCCACATCTAAATCCCTAAATCTGTTTTGTGGTGCAGCTCAAGACCAACACAGCACATTTTCTGCTGTGAACTGAAACAAAGGAAAAACCAAACTCATTTTATGACCTGCCATTATTTAATCATAAGAGCGGTAAAAGAAAAAAAGTTATTTCCAATCTGCGGCTGCGTGAGCCTCTTTTTTTATTTTCTTTCTGTCCTTGCAGTCGTCGGTTTGGCTGTGACCGACGACGAGTGACGCCGGTCTCTGTGTTGTGGCTGATCTGGAACACGGGAGGCCGAGCGGAATGTCGCATGTTTCCACAGGGCGTTTGGTTTTTTATTTTCTTATTTATTTATTTTTTTTCAAAAGTCCTCTTCCATCTCCAGTTGTTGACTTGGTGGCAGCTCGGCGCGGCCCAGTTGTTGTTGCTTTGCGGGGTTTGTTCCCCCCCTCTGTGTGGCGAGCGGCGAGAGGTCGCGCATGGAAAAAAACAAAAACAGGGGGAGAGAGAGAGAGAGAGAGAGAGAGAGAGAGAGAGAGAGAGAGAGAGAGAGAGAGAGAGAGGCGTCGCAGCTCTGGAGTGTTGGAGAGAGAAGCTGCTTCACATTAGCAGAGGGAATGTTCTCATGGGAGGAACATTATCTGTCTCCACGTTTGCCCTTTAATACCAGGCTGCAGCCTGAGGACAGCCAATATGCATGGTCCTCTCTCGCTCTCTCTCTCTCTCTCTCTCACACACACACACACACACAATCTGTTACCCTTCAGAGTTAAATAAAGCCACAGGAGGGATAGAAGCAGATGGACACTCACAGTAAGTAAGAAGGAACACAAACACACACACACACACACACACAGGTAGGAACCCACACACCCACACACACACACACAGACTCAGAGGAAGAGAAGTTCCCCCGTGCCTCTATAGGCAGTCCACTCTATCTGCTGCTCTTCCCCATTCACTTTCTCTGAATGAGGGGTGTGACCACTCGAATGCCTCCCGAGCCACTTGGGATGGCGGTCACATGACCCGGCTGTGGGCGTGGCCAGGACAAGCAGCAGCAGCAGCGGCAGCAGCAGCAGCAGCAGCAGTAGAGGCTCACCAGCTGGAGCTGTGATTGAGATAGGAAGAGAGAGGACACAGGCACAGGGTCGGGTGAGTGCTTGTTTTTTAGTTTATTTTCCTCCGTGTGTGTGTGAGTGAGTGTGTGTGTGTGTGTGAGAAGAGTGTGTGGGGTTTTGCCCTCTTGCGAGGAGTGAGCTTGACACTGGATGAGTGGGAGGGGAGCTGTGGAGGGGGCCTGGAGGAGTTGGTAGCTGTAGCCGGCGTTAAAGTTAGTTTGTCCAGGTGAGCGGGGGCGTGGGGGGAGGAGGTGGGGAGGGTCTCCGTTTGGGAGGAAGAGGAAAAGAAAAAGACTTTGCATCAACGCCTCGTGCGGCTCTTTCAGTTGGTTTCCCTTCTTTCTCCATTTTCCCTCCCATTGTTCAGCCATCAGGCAGAGTTTGCAGCGTGAGCACGACCAGCACCCCCCCCACACACACACACACACACACACACACTCCTCTGCACACCCCCACCCCTCACTGGCTCTCTCTCTCTCTCTCTCTCTCTCTCTCTCTCTCCCCATTGTGTCTCTGGCTTTGCAGCATGCATGGATAATCAATCTGCCGCCACGGGACAGAGTGTCGACTCGGTCGGTACTCCATCGCCTCTTTAAAGTTCCTGCTCTCTCTCTCTCTCTCTCTCTCTCTCTCTCTCTCTCTCTCTCTCCCGCGCCGCCGTGCACTCCCATGTTTTTCTCTCCTTCCGCCTCAGCTCTCGTCACATCAGCCGGAGTTCTGCGGCCTGACTTTGATCCAGTGCAGCGGATTAGCCGGGCACTGATGGAGCCGAGCTGTTATGACACCATTCCACTCTGACGATCTCCAGAGACTTTGCTGCCAAGTTCGAGGAGAGTTGAAGAGTCAAGCGGGTCGTGTTTTAAGTTCTAGCTGTCTTCTTTTTTTCTTGGCGGTGGGGGTCGGGGGGGGGATTCGGGGGGGGGACTCCTCTCATCTCTGTAACTCTTGCAAATGTAGTTTGCAATCAGTTGCTTGGCTGCAACCTCGTGGCTGTTTTGTCGGAGGCTTTGTTGGACCACCAGCTGTGAAATAGATCTCGTCGCAGTCCTTGTCCGACGTGTGATACATTTGATCCACAGGTCTTGTCGCCATGATCCTGAAGTCGTGGCAGCGACGTCACTCTGCTAATCGAGCCTTATTGCATTAACCTGGTTGCTGCTGCAGCTGCTGCGCTCACTCTCATTGTGCTGTCGCGTTGTCTTGTCATGCTACTTTTTTTTTTTTTTTTACATAAAACGTAATTGCAGTTCTGCTTTTTTATCTAATTGCTTCAACAACATCTAAACCAAATGTTAGAAGCATTGTAAAAGCATAGTGTGGGACTATAGAGCTGCGTTTCCGAGGATTGTGTCAGAAAGGCAGAAACAACCTGTTTACTCGTCTCCTGCAAACCTTTAACTCGTCTTTGGACCTTCGTCGTTGGTCCCAGAATGCAGAGAGGAGGAGGAGAAGGAGGAGGAGGAGGAGGAGGAGGAGGAGGAGGCGTGCTTTACGGTAAACACGCAGAGACTGTTAGTCTGAAATTGATTTGCCCCACATCACAAGTTTATCTTCTTCCAGATAATTGAATCCATGTGTTGCGATCTTAAGACAGACTTTTTTCCCTCCCCTGACGGTCCAGTAGTTCTCCTTAGTTCTCCCTCATGCTCTCTCTGGTCATTGTCACTGGCACAGGGAAAGATCAACAACCGCTTTAGTGCTTTCTGCGTGTGTACAAGTCAGCGGTGAGGAAAACCAGCTCGCTGCCCACACAGAGAGGATGTTTTCACTCGCCACCTCCTCCGCCGGAGGGAGGAAGCCGGACGCCGTCGCCGGCCGCCACCGAGGGGTGACGGCTGCTTGTGGGCGTGTCGGCGGCAGAGGAGGTTCAGGACTGCGACGCTCCTGTGGAGACGCGGTACCAAAAGAAAAAGAATCCCAGAAAACAGCGGCAGTGTGAAACATCTGTCATTTCTTCCCGCACGTTCCCGCTGTCGGACTCGTGTGAAGTGTGTGAACTTTAGGCCCTTTTCGTACTTGGCAGTTGTGATTTGCTGCAGCAGGGACAGGTTTTTTTTTTTTGGTTTTTTTTTCACTTCCTCTGCTCCGGTTTCCCCTCCAGCTGTTCCGCCAGCTTGACCCTCCTCGTTCTCTTTCCGCCTTTCTGAGAAACATGTTGTTGGTGGTCGCTCGGCCCCTCCAGGACACTGACAGCCAGTCAGGCTTCCCCGGCCCTGCGTTTGCAGAGTGCTGCTGTGCCTGCCAGTCCTGCTCTCTCATTTTCCCAGCGTCCGTTTCCAAACCGAGCGCGCTCGCGGGATGGCGTTTATCTCCCATTCCCACCCCTCTGGCCCTCCTCCACCTTGCAACCGAGGCGACGCGCACCCTGTCGGTCACTCTCAGGTGTCTTTTGGACTCGTGGGTGTCTGCTGCGAAAAAGCAGAAGCCTCTGCTCGCAGGGGCCGTATTTCAACGCCGAGCAGCGCCATCTGCTTCGTTCCACCTCGGGGGGCCAGGGGTCGCATTCCCGGCGCAGGTGACGACGAAGAAATACGGCCTGATGAAAGAGGAAACATTCTTAGAAGCCCCTGTGATGTGCCGGCGTGTGTTTATGTCGGCCGCGGCCGCTGTCGACCGTCTCGACCCGCTGCTGTGTTGGTGAAAACTAGCCAGGGTTCAGCGGGGGAGTTTCCTCCGTGGCGGCCGGAAGGGGGTTTGGGTGGCGCTCAGGGCTCAGTTGACAGCTGAGTGAGAAGCCCCTCCGTCTGAGGTCAAACAGGTTCCTTCTCTCCTGGACGCCGGCCGCCAGGTCACCTGCCTCAGACAGAGTGAGTCATGGCGTTACATCAGCGGACAGATGTGAACTTGACACTGGAGTCATGGCAGCAGGCGTCGGGCTTCCACTGCGCTGAATATAGTCTTGAAATGCTTTTATTTTTAAGCACTGCGCCTGGCAGCGTTGCATCATCTGAGGGTGATTTTGAGAGGAAATTTTCAGCTGCAGGTCGATACAAGTATGTCGATACGAATACTTTCACACTGAGACTTTCGAGCTGTCTGAGATGATCGTCCTTGCAGAGACTTAGCAGCAGGTATCAGGGGACAGAGAGCTGACAAACTGCTTCTGTTCCATTTCTGACTTGCGCTGCTCTGCAACGGTGATCCCACATCTGAACAGTAAACAGCATTTCATGGATGCGTTGCAGATTAATGCATCAGAACGATCAAATAAACACTCTTACGGTCTGAGAACTTTTACAAGGAAGGGTTTTGCTAGCAGTTGGAGAGAAAATGTTTGTTTTTTCCCTTCAAACATCTGCTTTTCTTGAGCCCAGACGGCCGTAAAATGTCCTCATATCTTCAGAATGGCGACAATGTTTGACGTCCCGGCATCTTTAAAATTGCAGAAACATTGTTTGAAGGGGTTTCAGCCTGCGGTTTCACACACATTAACGCCACATTGAACGCTTGTTCTCACTCGACCAGCTGTTCTGTCAATACACACTGACAGAAAGTGTCCATTCGGCCTAAATGTGCGATTCTACGCTCTTCCAAGAGAGCTCACATTGAGGCCCGCCCACCCCCCACACTCCCCTTCAGCACTGCTGTGGTGGGAATCTTTCAGAGCAAAATGTTTTCAGAGCAGAGCCCGACCGACTGGATTCTCTTTTGTTTTGTTTTTGTTCATTTCTCCAAAAGAAACGACAAAATAACCATTTGTTCCTTGACTGCACAGGGACAACAAAGCCATATGCTCTGCACTGGCAGATTGTGAGACAGTTGGGGGTAAGCTGCCATTGTCTCAAGCTGCGCTTCTTAGTGTACTAATGCCATTTGGAGTTATCCAAAACAAGAAGTGTGTGGAAGTGCCAGAAATACATTTGTTTTTTTGTGGTTTTGTCCCAAGATTAAAGCCGACAGCAACTCTTAAAGTCCTCCAGAAGATCATCAGTCACATAAAAAAAAACTGGTGTAAAACTGATCACATTTCACGTATTTATGTGGCAAACTCCAGTCAAGTCAGTCTAGTCCTGTGCCTTCTCCTGCTGCTTGGACCGTCCATCAATCTTCATGTGTAGACAGCGGCAAGCATAAAATTTAATGATGTCTTTTTGTGTGGGAGGGGCCTCCAAAAGACCAGAGGAAATTACATCTCCGGTTAAAACGGAGAGAAGAAAAAGAAAACAAATTGTAAAAGGACAGTAAAGCAGAGATTCATAGGTTTCGCCACAATATAAAAAAAAAAAATGCTCCATCAAATACAAAGAGGACTCAAGTGGGGCTAGTTGCTGCTTGAGATTTCAGGAACATGATACTTCTCTGAAAGCTCAAGCTCTTCAGGAATGAGAGGACAGATTGAGGACACATGGCAGCCTGGAAGAAGAATGTGGAGGAACGCCAAAACATGCTGTGTGCTGGCATCGACTTTTTTGTGAGCAAGTAAAAATATTCATGGTTAAAGCTCAAGTCAGGTCACTAATGTCTCCAGACTCATTTATCTGTAAAACACCGGTTATTGCCCTCTTTGGTGCTGCTGCCCAGTGAGGATCTATTGCAAAGCTGGGCTGATTTTCATGATGATCATGTTCCAAATGAGCTCACAGTAGAGGCTCAGAGCGTGCACACAGAATAAAATTGGAGTGTGCATGTTGAAAATGTGGGGTAGAATGCTAGAATGCAGAACAGCAACAAAGTTTCCTATCAAGGAGAAGTTCTTCTTCTTCTTCTTCTTCTTCTTCTTCTTCTTCTGTAAAACATCAACAGTTCACCCTGACGCTCTGAAACATTTCATTGTGTTCTTTCAGTGTCGTTTTCCTTTTACTCCTCTGCACACTGGCCGATAACAATGGACAAGCAGTACTTTTCCCAAAAAGTCCTGGAATTGAAAGCGACTCCAAAAAGAGCTGATGATGATGTTACACATTCTGACAAAAGGAAACTGCACTGATACACTTTCAGGGAGTGTTTTTGCCCAACAATTAGGCCTTTGTTTTCTGGAACATTATTTGGTGAATATTACATTTGAGGTTGGACTTTAGTGCCTGATGAGAGTTTAATGACAAGCTGTCGAGGGGAGTGTCCAGAGAAAACAGAATTCTCTGTTGCAGAAAAATGGAAAGTTGTGCCTGATGAAGGGAGAGCGCATAGTTGGAGTTTTCCACGAGGGTTAGATTACAAGTCACGTCCAGGACAGAACCACTTTGAGGCTTCTGCATTATTGATGACCGTAAGGTAAAAATTTACATACTTTTAGAAATGCTAAAAGGAAAAGAAATACGGTACATGACACAGAATCACCCATCTAATCATCTACTTTCCAAAAACAGAAAGATGGATAATGTCAGACTAACCAGGGTTATTTTGTGCTCCATTTCAAATAGATTTATAGAAATAGAAATAAAATGAAATAGGACGAGAGTGATTGTTGCTTCCCTTTTATGATTCTTTGCTGAGACTCATTATGTATTTTTAGACTTGCTTCTCTAAACGTCCCTGTCTTTTGACTGCACAGCACGAGTTTGATCACATTAACATTAGTGGGGGACGATTTTGGCGAGAAAATTGAGGAAGGTATTTAAACCAAACTGTTGTAAAAGCCACTGTGTGTGCTGCGGTTTCTGCTTGCTGCGAGGCCTCAGAGTGACTGACAGGAAACCGCTATGAAAGCAGATGAAAGCACATGATAGGAAAAAAAGAAGTCTGCCATTAATGTGATGCATTACCGAAAGGCAGGCATTGAAAAGTGCAGACATCCTTTTTTTTTTTTTTTTTGCCCTGTAAACATCAATGGTGCTTTCTCTCGAGAGAGAGAGACTGTAAACCAACAGCACGATGTCATCCCCGGAAGTGGAGGAGCAGACTCGTTGCACAAAAGCCGCGGAAGGACTCGAGTGCTGCTTTTGAAGCTGAAGACCTGAAGAGCGTCTTCTCTTTGATGGGATCTGTCCAGTCATGCGGGCTTGGGGGAGGGGAAGCCATGTGAACTGATCTCCGTTTATCTAACGAACCAAGCACTGGACCACTCGCTCTTAAAGTGCCTCTTTTTCTTGTCGAGAGGTGTGAAAAAAAAAATAATAATCTTTGTTTCAGGCATTTACTGCCAGCTCTCCTGACTGACGATTTAGGTCTTCAATGGGAAAAAATGTTATCTAGTGGAAGCTGATATCTATCCATCTATCCATCTATCTATCTATCTACCCTACCCTACCCTACCCTGTCACCCACCAGGGTGTCCTCCCTGTGGCTGGGTCCAGTCAGGTGGATGCACCTCTCCAGGCTCTCAACCCTCCCTGCTTTGCTTCGTCCCGTCTGGTGCATTATTTTGTGCGTGCGACGAGCCCCGCGGTGGCGATCTGAGTCACGCTGTTTTCACTGGGCTCATTCGCCACGAGCTTACTCATCCAGAGAAGGCCGCCGCCGAGGCCGCCGGGGGTGCACGCGGCAGAGCTGTCAGTCAAACACACTGCCGACGGCTGCGTGGGCCTTCCGCCCAGCGAGCTGGAAGCCGGGGTTGAAAATGTGCAAAGTGGATTTGCAGTGGATGCTGAAACAGAAGGCTGGTTAACACGCTGGGTAACAGTTCTCACCGTGCGGCTGACTTTTTTTCCTCCTTCCTGTTTGCTGCTGTTTCTTCTGCTCGCGCCCTCACATCTCCAACCGCACTCCTGTCCTTTTGTTTTTTGTCTCTTTGTTTTTCCTGCTCTGCTTGACTGTCATGGTGTGTCTATTCTTGGAGAGCGGCGAGCCAGCCAGCAGATGGCCGAGGGCTGGCACGGTCACAGTGCCCAGAAGGCGGTTTTGGCCGCGGACCTGACGCACGTCGTTAAACCTACTTTGTGTTGCGCCGCGCGGACGGAGAACTGATGTAATTGGGTTCGCCGTAAAAAAAAAAAAAAGAAAAAAGAAAAAATGAGGTCAGCTCAGGGTTAGCCAATCAGCGCTCCGTGACACAGTGCTGACGTCGGCGCTCGTATTCCAAAGCCCAAATGTGAATCAGGATCAGCAGGATCAGAGCAGCTCCAGGGTGGTTTGCAAGATGCTCCTGTTTCTGTTTGAGGTCTCCTGAGGTCAGCAAGTTCATCTCTTCCCCTCTTGATAGCGCTGAATAATAACACTCCCATTCGTCTCATCGACAAGCTCGTTTTTGTGGCCGTTCACGAGGCGTTTGGCTGTATTCGACGGTGCACTTGCTAATGAGGCTCAGTGTCGGTTGGCTCTCATAATAAATAATGATGATAATAGATTTTATTTCTAGAGCGCTTTACATTAAATAAACTATCGCAAAGTGCTTTACAGTGGATAAGAAAATCAAAAACGGCTTGGTGTAAGGCACAAATGAGACGACGACATCAGATTTAAAATGAAGTTACTTGGGCAAGAAATAAAATCGATGCAGCACTACTAAAAAAAAAAAAAAAAAAAGGTTTAGCTGATGTTTTTAACCCCAGCCTATTTACTTCTAAACTCAACTTCTAAACTTTGTGTGTTAGTCTGTGAGGTGCGACTCTCACTTCTGCCCACTAATTACAAATCGGCAACGTTTCTTTCTTTTTTTTTCTTTTTTTTTTTCAGGCGCTGGGCAAAGCAGTTATTAGAGCCACTTTTTGCAGGACGACATCACAGACAGCAAAAGCCTCCATGCGGTGTTTCTGTCTCCTCCTTCATAGTTGAACTGAAAAGTGGTTCAATAATACTGCGTCTCTGAAATGTTTCATTCTTGTCTAAAGCCGCCAGAAGATAAACCTGAGAACGTACATACACACGGATGTTCTGCATGTATGTATGTATGTATGTATGTTGAAGTGGACGTTTGCTGTGCACCTGTCTGCATGTAAGGCTGCAGCCAGGTTGACTTCCTGTATTCATGGGGCAGGTATGTGTCTGTGGTCTGTCGTGTCTGTGACTGTGAACCATGCACACCAGAAGCAACACAGCCTTTTCTGTCACGGCACAGGAAACGCTGTCTCCTCCCATAGAGCCAAGTGTGAGTCTCTGCCTCAGGACACACGCACACAGACACACACACACACACACAGCCACGTTTGGCAGAGCTGTGTGTTCAGTTTGCACCTTGTAACAGTTGCCCTGGCACGTGGTCTCCGTCTCAGAGCAGCTCCAACTTCTCAAGGGGAGGTAAGACTTGATTTGTGAGCCGCGCTCCGTTCCGACCTCCTGGCTCTGGCGCTGCTTTGAAATTCTGCTTTTCTCATGTGGGCTCCGCCGCTAACGGCTTTATGCCGTGTCGAGGAACAGATGTGCGACTGCTGGCGTACGCTTCATTAGTGTGGTTTTACAGCTGAGTGTAGTGTGGACCAGTGGGAAAACAAGAATTCTTATTGCGTGGGCCAATGAAAAGCTCCTTTTCATGTCCGCGTGCACCTGCTTCATATTTTTTTTTGCGCTTGTTATTTATTTAGGCAGAAGTGACGGATTTTCGCTTTTCAGCGACGCCTCGTTAAAGCAGCAGGTGTTTGGTGAAGTCTTGCGCATCCTGTTTCAAACCGGAAGTGAACAGTCGCAGATCAGTATCTTCAACCGTTTCGCGCAATAATGAGAAGTTGAAATGGCTTGTCGTCAACCATTCAGTGCACAGATTTGAAGCCCGTTCGTCCTTTTTTTTTAAACCTCCGACCCATTGACGTGAAGCCCTCGCCGCCAGAAACAAAACTCATTCTGGTTCTCTTTGTGTGCATCCCGCAGGGTCAGAGGTGAGTCTGAGCCACAGCAACATGTCTGAGTCTGCCAAACCCCACCACCCCAACCCCCAGGTCAAGGGGGAGAAGACCCACGCTGGCGACTTTGGCTATGTGGGCATCGATGCCATCCTGGAGCAGATGAGGAGGAAGGCCATGAAGCAGGGCTTCGAGTTCAACATCATGGTTGTGGGTAAGTGTGATACGCACTTCAAGGGTTAGATTTGACTTTTAAGGTGAAAAGAAAATAATACAATTAAGATTGAAGGATTTAAAGGTTAAGTGTGGACTATTTAGAGATTTTGAAGAAGAAACAGCAGCATCAAGTGGTTAGCTTTTAGATTGCAGCGTCTTTCACTCTCCATACCCCTCCTGAACTTCCCGGTGAACTACAGTGGCGGAAAATATGAATGTATTTTTATGGGCAGTAAACTGAGCTTCTACCAATATAAAAATCATAAATCACGCCCAAATAGTACTGTACACACTGGACCTTTAATCCAGATATTTACTCTCCTCCTTTCACTGCGCTGTGCCGCGGAATGCTACACCGTGCTACACCGTCAAATTAGCATTAAGCAGCCAGTTTGCAACAAGAGCAGTTTGACAGAATCGGTGTCACAACAGCGCTGACTAACCCGCACGTCACCTACACAGTAAATCAATTACGTTGACATCAATAGATTTTGTGTGCCAAAAAAAAAAACAAAAACCCGAACTATGACGCGTTGAGAACGGTCTTTTGCACGTTTGACAGTTGCATAATAAGATGTCGAGAGGAACATCACTGTTCTCATCTCATCTGGTCCGACCAGAGGGAATTTTCATTAAAAAGACAAGACAGTAAGATTTAGTGTCCACGAGGCAACAATTAAAACAAACAAACAAACAAACAAAAACAAAGAGCTTTGAATTCGGCGGCTGTGGGGCATGAATGTTGAATTCCCTCTGACAGAGAGAGGTGTGCAGTGAGCCTCCAGCCAGAACAAGAAACAGCGTTAGCACCGACTCTGCTCTAAGTGTTTTCTCCTGTCAGAGAAAACAGGATGTCGCACTTGCACACACGCATCGGCGCAGCGTCTCTCTGACTGGGAAAACAACTTCTCTCTCTCTCTCTGCTCGACAGAGAGGACAGCCGCCCTCCGCATGCGTCACACTTGTCTGTCTGCGCACTTGTGCGGATGAGGGGAAGCCGTCGAGCCGGCAAAGTGTCGCGAGGCCGACGCCCCCTCTGACAGGCCGCAGCTCCCAGACTCTGCTGGAGATACGCTCCGCCACCTCGCTTCCTGCCGACCAGTTTGTTTGCGCTCAGCGCGCAACGTTGCGTACACCGTTATTAGTGTCACATAGGAATTGGAAGTGTGCGAGTCACGACTGGAAATCATCCTCACCTTTTTTTTTTATTTATTATTTCTTTTATCACGTTGCAGTTATCCGGTCCTGATGTCAGAGCGCGCACTTTGCGCCGGCAGGCGTGTCGGCACAGTTCCGCAGACACACCGTGGCATCGCAAACACGTTGCGCTCATCAAGCGAGGCGTGTTAATGGGGGCGGGGTTGGGGTGGGGGGTGGGGGTGGGGGTGGCTGGGTTGAGGAAGTGGAGGTCCCTGAAATTTCACAACGGCTCTGACTGAACATTTCCCCGCAACACTGACATGTACACACACGCGGCGCTCTGACACCTCCAGGACACACTCGCGCTCATGACTTTGACTTGTTTGGATAGGATGACAGAGGATAGGATGGGGATGGATAGGATGACATCAGGCAATTAAAGTTTTCAGTGGGAAAATTCACATTAGAGGAGCAACAAACAGGCTCCAGGTTGGGCATGCAGTGCAATTTAAACAACAATCAGTACTTTTTTATTTTTGTTTTTTTTTTGAGTAAGTTTCAAAACATATTCACATTAGATTAGTTGAGGTGATTACATTAAACTCAAAAAAAAAACCAACAATATGACCAATGGCCAGGTGAACAAAACATGAATCTTAAAAAGAGTCTCGTTGATCTATTTCAACGCTATTTTCTAAACAAGGTTTGAGAAACTAAATTTTGGCAACTAAAAGAACATCAGGTGTCACATAATGAAGTTGGAGCGTTAAAGGTTACAGTCGCCGTTGCCATGGGCTTGTCTGCTCCTGCCTCAGCCTAATTCCTGCCCACAGCCAGCTGACCTTTGGATTTGTACCTCACAGAGAGGGCAGGTAGGGTGAGGGATTGTGTGTGTGTGTGTGTGTGTGTGTGTGTGTGTGTGTGTGTGTGTGTGTGTCACAGAAACTGGGGGAACAGCGGGAAAGGTCAGCCAGAATGTATAAGAAGTCCAGCCTGGTAGCGTTGGACAGACAGACAGACAGACAGGCAGGCAGGCAGGCAGGCAGGCAGGCAGGCAGACAGGCAGGCAGGCAGGCAGGCAGGCAGGCAGGCAGGCAGACAGACAGGCAGGCAGGCAGACAGACAGACAGACAGATAGGCAGACAGACAGACAGGCAGGCAGGCAGGCAGGCAGGCAGACAGACAGACAGACAGACAGGCAGGCAGGCAGGCAGACAGACAGGCGTGAGGGGTGTTTTGGGTGAACGGCATCAGGAGCTGTTGTTGACATTATGATCCAGCCAATAAAAATACTGATCCCTCTGCTTTTTAAGTTTAGAAATGATTGTCAGCTTCTGGGGGCCAATTCCGCTCTTGTTGTTGTTGTTTGTGTAAAACTGTGCTACCAAGGGGAAGAATTGGCAGGTACGCAGCCATGTCGGGTTCCACTTTTTTATTTATTTATTTTTTTCTAGGCAGCTCTCTTTCCCCTGGAACTGCCTCATGATATTTTCCATCCATCTATTTTCTGTTGCAGCTTCCCCTGCAATGCTGAGGGGTCGTGGGGGGGGCGCTGGAGTCAGTTTACCACCAGGCCACACACAGGCAATCGTTCGTACATGCACTCTCACCTATGGCCATTTCACTGTTTCAACAGTGCTAACCACTGCACCGCAATGTCACTTTCATGACTGTTCCCCCGCGGTGAAGCATTCTAGAGAGGTTTGAAACAGTTTGAAGAATTAGGCGGCTTGGAAACATGTCTGTTGTGTAGTGTTGCAGAGGAGGTAGAATACAACACTACATTTCATCCATTTATCCTACAAATAAACAGCCATATAAAACAATATGATGCAACAGGACTAACTCACGTATCATTTACATCCGATATTATGACCTGGCTTGGATCTTCAATCTTCATCTCAGGCGACAGTGTAGCAGCTCTACAAGGCTGGGTCAAAACAAACAAGGTGGATCCCCAGAGGACAACGTTCTCCTGTTCACAGCTTCCATTAGTGAGGCTTTGTTGTAACTTTCCGCATGTTTGAACGGGGGTCGGAGGCGAGGTGGCGGCAAGGCGGTCGAGGCAGAAGGCGAGACCAACACTTTGCTTTGCTGGAGGTGCTGTGTCACATTCAGAGGTGCCGCTCAGCCTTCTCAGCCTCCACCAGCGGCTTTTCATGACATGGAGGGGCTGATTTCCAGAACCACAAGATCTTTGGTCAGAGCAGCTCAGGTTGCAAGAGGAACATCGGTCGAGTGAGTTTTGCATATATACAGGATCTCTGGGTTGATTTGATTTGATTTATTTATTTACTTCGAACATGAAAAGTAAAAATAAAAGGGATACAAAACCCAAAACATACGAAAGAAAACTTAAAAAACAAACAAACATATAAATAAAAAAAATAGGATAAGTAAACAACAGTGAAATATACATCAAAATAATATTAGTCATGCTCGAAAAGTTATTTACTGTTTTTAGTTTGAGAGTAAAGTGTGTAAAGCAGCGGTCCAGACGACTGACCTCTGCGTTGCCTTCGTGTTTGTTTTTCAGTCCATCAAAAAAGACAGAGGAGATAAACAGTGGGTGCGTCTCAGGGAATTACACCCCCCAGAGGGGCTTAAATCCACCGCTGGAATAGTCTAAACCCCCGGTTCGGAATGTTTTCACATGATAGCAGACATGTGTGTGGTGGATAAATCTGTCCTCTCAGCCTCCTTGCTGCGCCTCTCGCGTCCTGCAGACGTCCCAGGTGCATGTTAACGCCACACTGTACGCTCGCACGGTTTGCAGGGATGCCGTTTGCAAAATTCTGTTGGGGGCGGGAGGAGGAAAAGACAAACGGCCTGTGTGTGCTCATCCGTCACGCAGGACAAAGCGGCCTGGGGAAGTCCACTCTGATGAACACGCTGTTCAAGTCCAAGGTGAGCCGCAGCTCAGCGCAACCCAGCCCGGAGGAGAGGATCCCCAAGACCATCGAGATCAAGTCCATCAGTCACGGTTGGCCATTCTTCACGGTTGGAGTGTTGTAAATTCACCTGGTGTCCAGTGGTGGTGGAGCACTAACGGCGGAGCTCCTCTTCCTGCAGATGTGGAGGAGAAAGGCGTGAGGATGAAGCTGACAGTGATCGACACTCCAGGCTTTGGGGATCAGATCAATAATGAAAACTGGTGGGTTGAGGTCTTGTAAATACTTCAGGAAGTGTCGACAACCACAACACATTTTAAATGCAGCAGCAGGGATGCCAACACTCGTCAATTCCTAATGTTTCATCCTGCACAGCAACTCTTTAACTGCCTGCTTGTAATGCAAAAAAGATGCTCTTCTTCTTCTTCTTCTTCTTCTTCTTCTTCTTCTTCTTCTACTTCTTCTTCTTCTTCTTCTTCTTCTTCTTCTTCTTCTTCTTCTTCTTCTTCTTCTTCTTCTTCTTCTTCTTCTTCTTCTACTTCTACTTCTTCTTCTTCTACTTCTTGAATAGATCTGACTAGAATAAAACCAGAAAAAATACAAATTAATTACATTTATGTCAAAATACTGTTAACGATCAAGTTTGCTGCTGATATAATTGTTATAATTCAGTTGTGCCAAGGAGATGTTTGTTCTTTACATCCTGTTCTGTCCATTCACAGTCATAGAAAACATGCATTATAAAATGAGTGACAATCTAAACTAAAGTTGTACAGTCTATTTAGACTCAATAGTAATAATTTAATTCCTGTTGAATTTGAGTAACTACTAGTTACAGCTAACGGCTGCGGTGGTTTTATGCAAACCTTTTTTCTTTTTTTTTCTTCTTATGCCTGAACTCTGTTTGTTTCACCTCTCAGCTGGCAGCCTATCATGAAGTTCATTAACGACCAGTACGAAGCCTACCTGCAAGAGGAGATACACATCAACAGGAAGAAGAGGATCCCGGACTCCAGGGTGCACTGCTGCATATACTTCATACCTCCCACAGGCCACTGGTAAGAGCCTGTTTTAATAGCAGTTGGCCACAAACTGACCCACATTTTTTCTTCTTGCTTACTCCGGCAGCTGCAGCTGCAGGAGATGATTCAGACCCTCCCGGGACTCTCGACAGGCCAATCGTCTTCTAAACTAGGTCCCTCTTTAGCTCTGTTTTTGTCTCATCACATGTGCGTGGAGACGGTCTCTCCTGAGAGACAGTGGAGCGTCGCTGAAACGCAGCTCTCATGGTTCAGGAAGGTCACCGGAAGACTTTTGCAGAAACGGTCGTCTTAAGTGAGGCTTAATGAGGTTATGTGTCTGTGTTTTAACATTGATAAAGTAATCCGTCTGCACTCTCGGTCTGGATTAAAGGATGACTGAGCTGTCTTCCAGTCGGCCGCACTCCTCAAATTTCCACCCGTGATTTTCAATATAACGAGCAGTGAAGAGATGTGAGCCTTTAAATCGGAGCAGGACAAATTTGGGTTTGTTTCTGTGATGCCACAGCGGTTTTGGCAAAGGCTGGAGGAGTAATTAATTGAAAGGAAAAAAAAAAAAAAAAGTTTCACAGAAATAAAAAGGGTCACGACCAAACAGTTCTTTTGTGCAGGCTGCCAGAGGCTCTTTGCTTCCTCTAAATGGTGTAATATGAACCACATTTCTCCTGCTGTCTTCCCACTGATCTGCCCCCCACTCGGAATTTGTTTGAGCTTCGTTGAGATGTGGCCATGTCCTCGTTTGCCCCCATGGCTGTTGGGGACTTTCACAAAAGCCACAAAAAAATGCGATTTGGAGAAAAAAAAAATCTTGTAGTAATCTCGATTTTTAATCCTCTACGATTCTGTATCGATTCATCAACTTTGAAAATATATAGTTATTTACATTTCCGCCGGCTCTCACGATCACGTTCTTTTGTCCGCATTGTGTTTCTTCCAGCGGGTTTGTCGGAGCTTCGGCAGCCTTTCCTGCCTGCCTAGGCTAGGCTAGGCTAGCCTGCCTCAGCTAGCCTCTGCTAGCTTATTTAGGCAGTTTGATTTATTATTATCTACTTTGCACCAATTCTGTAGAATGGCCCACGTAGCTTTCAAATTTAAAAATCACTTTAAGGCAAGTGTGTTCTGTTTTGGTGCCATAATCTGCCCAATCTTTAACACACTGTGCACTGCATCAAATGTTTTGAATCAAGAATCATTTGAATTGAGAATCGAATGGTGACCTCAAGAATCCGAATGGAATCGTGCTACGGAAGAAAAAAAAAACTGACCTCCGTGTCGTCAACTTTCCCTGCTTGGTAAAACCATCTGAGCTCCTACCTACACGGCAGCGGCCGTCCGCCGCGGCCTGGTTTTGGCGCCGCAGCGGGAACTCAACAGTTGTCCAATCACACGTGGGCAGTTGACATCTGCGAATTTGTGTGTCCCGCTTTTCGACAAACCCCCTCATCATGTGCCTTTGTCGCCGCAGCTGCTGCTTCACAGAATGCGCATGTGTTTGTCTCACTGTGTTCATCTCAAGCTGGAAGTGTGCGTGTGTGTGTGTGCACGTGTGTGTGTGTGCGGAGGAGACCCAGGCTGTGTTTGTGTAGGCCCTCTCCGACAGCTGTTCATTTCAGCCACTTCAGTGACACCCAAAATCGTCGTAGCTGAGAAAACGAGCCGTTGTGAATCGTTCCCCGCCTCCTCCTCCCCTCGCCTCCCGAAATGTTGTCTTTCCTTGTGCTTTATTCAAAGTCCTCCCCATCCGCAAACGCGTGTCAACACTTTTAGGAGGAGATGTGCGCCGCTACAAAGTAAGGAGGAAAAAAAGAAAAAGCAAAACCCTGATTGTTTTGAAAGAGAGGAGCTGCGTGCCAGGAAATGGTTTCTTTCTTTTGAGCCGCAGAGTTGAGGGCTGGACGTCGGCGTATTTTGAGACTGGAGCGTTTTTGCATCGGGTTTAGAATGTGTGGTGTGTGTGTGTGTGCAAAGGTTGTGGGTTGATTCCAAGCACGACTCAGCAGCACAAGTCCACACAATTCGATGCCACACGTGTGTTGAGTTGGACCAGTTGCGGTGACGTCTCTAAAAAAAAAAAAAAGAAGGAAAAAGTATCTGATTTTGTTTGTTAGTTTGAAGCTCCATATGTGCTGAAGATAAACTCCTGCAGGTTGTGTAATACGACCACTTTCTTGTTGCACAGACTCGGTGCCAAATTTCCCCTCTGCTATCAGCAGCAGATAGGAAACAGTGACAGGGTCCCTTCCTGCCATCTGTCGTGATGCTGATGTGGCCTTTTTATCGTGGACGACGCTTTGTGTTTCACTAAAGGTTTCCAACAGAATTTGCACGTCAGCAATTTGCGTCAGTTGTGTTCAGTAAACTGGAGCGGCAACTGTATTGTGTGTGCCCCCCCCCTCGTTGCCTCGGTCAACGCGTCTTCCTGAGAGGAAGGGAGCCGCACGGCGGCGCTGCTGCTTCCTGATCTGTCATAAAAAGCAGCGACAGACGCTGGCCGACGCTGCTCTGACCGAAGAACTTAATGCACACACACACACACACACACACACACACACACACACTGAAAACAGGGTTTGTGCTCGCAACAAGGCGTGTAAACGGACACGTGTGCACGCGTGCATCAACACATACATTCTACCCACATTTACGGCATATGTTTACGTGCAGAGAGAGACACGCGTGTGTATACATGGCTTTGCATGTCTGCTCAGTCATGCATATGACACGGCTCATATACCAGTGTGTAGGCCCCCCCGCATGCCCCCGCGGGCAGTTTGTGAATGCAGTTACGCAACATGCATCATGCATGTGACATGCATGGCAAAACCCCGTCGTGCATCTGACGCAGGGCAATTAGATCTTTAATCTATCAACAACAAAAAAATGTTTGGATGCTGCTCTCTGAGTCTCTATACACACACACACACACACACACTTCCTCTCTCTCGCTCTCTCCCCTGTGTTCCGCTCTGCATTCGGAGCGGTGATGTGGCTGTCAGTCATCCTGGCAGGCCGAGCCGGCTTCTCCTCCAGCTGCTCCCAGGTCTTTGAACCAGACTGGCCCGGCTCGGCTGGGGCTAATTGGAGGGCAAAGCAGACAGCGTGAGGCCCAGTCTGGCGAGAGAGAGAGAGAGAGAGAGAGAGAGAGAGAGAGAGAGAGAGAGAGAGAGAGAGAGAGAGAGAGAGAGAGAGAGAGAGAGAGAGAGAGAGAGAGAGAGAGAGAGAGAGAGAGAGAGAGAGAACATATGGGACAGAGGAGCTGGGGTGAGTTCAGGACACTGCTACTCAGGCAGGCAAAAAAAAAAATAAAATAAATTTGTGCAATATATATTTCTGCTTGCCTGCACTGTGTTTAGTCGCAGGATATTATGGACGGAGCAGCACTGGGCTACATTACATCGACTTGGTTGATTGTCTCATGCAGTAATGTCATTGATGCGCCCATTTGAAATCGCAACATGTTTTTAATGAATCCCTCTAGAGCAGGGATCAAAGCAGGACGAGGAATAAACTAAGGGGGAAACGCGCAGACCGCGAGTGCCCCCTACTGGTCAAAATGGTTCACAACAGACCTAATAAACGTGTGTCATGCAACTGGGCTTTTTATAGACGTCTTCCAACTCAGTGACATTATCAGACTGTGAGGCGTTTAGTTGAATTCTCCTCCTGTTTCTGTCTTCACCCTGTTTGCAATCAGCCATGACCTTTATCTAGGTTTAATAAGTGTTTAAATTCATGCATTTAAAGTCCTGTCGTTCCTCCCTCCTCCAGCCTGAGACCCCTGGATGTGGAGTTCATGAGGCGACTCAGCAAGGTGGTGAACATCGTGCCCGTCATCGCTAAGGCCGACACGCTCACCCTGGAGGAGAGGGACTGCTTTAAACAGACGGTGAGTGATTCAACCGGAGTGGAGACCCAGTGTCTGTTGACATGGGTGCTGCTTTGATGGCGAGGAGATCTCTTCCAAGGAGCAGAAAACATCTTCTGTTGCAGCTTGTTTGAGAATTCCCCTGAAACTAGCAGTTGGTCTTCAGAGTGACTGAAAAAAGCAAAGCAGCGGTTGTGTTAGTTGTGAACTCGCGGCACAAATATAACTGTCAACAACCACTGGAAGGTCGCTTGTGTCAGATATCGAGGTCACCTGGGAATGGACCGTATCAGAAGATACTGCATCATCTGAATAAGTAATACCATGTATTATAATTGTATTTTAACTTATCTTGTGTTCCATTCGGCTGTAGCGGCATTTATTTACAATCTTCCTTTTCCCCCTTGACCCTTCAGACAGTCCATTGCAGCAGAGGGGCCGTTTAGTTTGAGTCATTTTCTCAGTTTTCTGAGAGGAGGAAGCATTAACCAGTAAATAAGCAAAAATAAAGCTTGGAGTTTCTTATTTGAACTCACCCAGTCATTTTTTTGTGAGTGGGGGCGGAGGTAAAAAAGAACAAACAGTCGTGACCAAACATCCCTCAATGCTCAATTATAGCGTAGTCTGCTAGAATGGTACCCTGAAATGAAACGATACAGAACACACTGTCACAGACGTGATGCACTCTGTTGTCTTGCTCAGTGCACGCTGCAGCAGAGGTCGTGGACCTGCAGGTAGTCGGTTTGTTTTGGTTTCGCAGTGTGACATCTAGCCACCAAATGGGTTTCTGTCTAAATCCTTTCAAGATGTGGAGAATTTCCAGCGTCTGTGCGCTCGGAGGTCGACACAGTTGTGTACACAAAGACTCAGTCAGCCCACAACTGAAATATCTCAACATCTAACAAGAAGCGCAGCAGCATCTTATCGCCGCTCTCCTTCTTTTAGCTGCTTTTTAGTCTCAAATCTCTCCCTGTCTGCGCTTCTCTGTGGGATAATTCTGGCTCCGCGGGAGGCAGATTGCCACCTGCCTTTGTCCATAATGTTCTTTATCTCTTCCCCTCTCCTTCAAAGATTACCTCCATCCCTCGCACCTTTTTTTTTTTTTCTGTCTGGAAAGGCTCGATAGGTTTCCCGGGCTGCCGCTGCCTTTGATTCCTCCGTGCGAACAAAGCCGGGCTTGACCAGGCCTTGGCAGAAGCCGCCACAGAGCTCGTAACAGAATAGTTTTGGTTGGCCGCTCGCGCTCCGTACACAACCCCAAGATTATTGACTTAAAGCCTCTCGTGCCAGTTGTCTTTTCTCCACCATTTTTTTTTTTTTTTCCCCCTCGCATCAACTTGAGGAGCACATGCAGCACTTTGGTCTCATGCTTTCACCCTGCAGTCGACGTAGCTGTTTTGGCTTCTTTTTAAAATTCCGCTGGGAACATCCATCCATCCCTAATGTAAGGCCGAGGAAGCCTCCAGCCACAACAACAATCAGCAATTGAATTTGTTTTTCGGAGAGCTAAGTGGATCTCAACAGAGAGGTAATTTGTGGGAGTAAACAATGTCTCGTTTAAAGGGCGTTTACCTTAAATAGCCCGAGCGACTGCGGTCCTCGAGGCATGCGTCGAGTGCGAGTGGCAATTTTATAAATGATACCTCAGCCTGATTGTAATTCGCGGAGCGGTTAACCGTCGTGCTGAATCTTCAGTGTGGAGAATATTAAAAACCATTTGAGTGTCACCGCCAGCCAGCTCAGCACAAACCAGGGTGTTTATTTAGGTCGTGGTGCCAGTCGAGGCGGTGCCTGTTTCAAACATTCGCTTCCACATGAAGAAAACTAGCGTGTGACACAGGATTCAGGTCAAGCGTCGGGTGTTTTGGGATGTTTCAGTGACAGGTCACCTCTGGTGCTGGCTTGCTGGAGGATGGTTGACCAGGTGAGGGAGTGTGTGCTGATTTAACGTTGCCTTTCTGCTGTTTCATTTGCAGATCAGGGAAGAGCTGCGGGCCAACGGCATCGATGTTTACCCTCAGAAAGAGTTCGACGAGGACGCAGACGACCGGCTGATCAATGACAAAATAAGGGTGAGTTCACAGTGACCGGTGCAGACTTGCGTAACAGCAGCATCCCGCTGAAGCTCAAAAGCTTTGACGAAAACGTTTTGTATGTCTGGTCTCTGTTTTCCAGCTCCGTAATTAAAGTATCAGTTGGTCACCGGAAGCTGAGCAGAATAAAAACGTCTCTGTACGTCATTGATTGTAGTTACATGTGAAGGTGTGTGTGTGTGTGTGTGTGTGTGTGTGTGTGTGTGTGTGTGTGTGTGTGTGTGTGTGTGTGTGTGTGTGTGTGTGTGTGTGCGTGTGTGCGTGCGCTCGACAGGAAATGATCCCGTTCGCTGTGGTGGGCAGCGACCAGGAGTACCAGGTGAATGGCAAACGCATCCTGGGAAGGAAAACAAAGTGGGGCACCATAGAAGGTAAGATGACACTCGCACAGCACCTGCACCTGTTGGGACAAAGAGAACAACAATTTCCCTATTGTCGAAAACAGTGGTTTTCCAAAGGGGGCGGGAGGGCGCCAGGGAGGCGCTAGAGGGGCCACAGAAAATTGGAGAGAAGATGAGAAAAAAATAAGCAAATAAATAAATAATAAAAAATTGAATTATCTTTTAATTAGTATTATTATTATTATCAGATATAATCCAATTATTGTTTCACCATTATTATTATTAAATATAATGTATAATAAGTCATCGTATGATTGCCTGCCGGCCAAAAAACATCGTATGGTTTGTGCCATTTATCAAGGTGATTTGCTCCTCAAGCAGCCTAACAAATTTTTTAATAATTTTTTTTTAGAAAGAGACTGAAGGACCAGACAAACAGCCCAGCTGTGGAAAGCACTGCTGTAAAAAAAAAACCCTAAGAATTGGCCAACTAAAGGAAGAAAGTACGAGGCAGCACATGTTTAGGATGGCTTGACAGCCATCTAGGAAAATGATGATTATCAACGTGTTAGTCGGTCGTGTCTTATCCTTAACAAATGGAACAATTGTTGAATAGCAAATAAAAGTAAGAAAAGCATTTTAAAAGTTGATCTGTGGCATCGCCTGCTGTTTTGCTAAGGGTGTCCTCGGCCAGAGGCTAATGCTGTCTGGGAAGCCTCGGGGTGGAAAAGTCTGGGAAGCCCTGATCCAAAACACACGTTGGCCCAGTCGACCAGAGGTTGTCACCGACAGGATCAGATAAAGGCTGATTCCTACCGGCCGTGACGTCCAGCGTATCTGCACCGCAGTTGTTGGCCAAACACTGCAGCAGGCAATGCACGCTTGTGTGACTGGCGGCGTCCAACGTATAGAGACCATGTTCTTGAACCAACAGTGCAGCGCTGGCTGAACAGACATAAGCAATAATAAGAGCGCGACAGCTTGGCAAACACGACAGATTGTCACTTTTGGCGCGTGTTGTGCGCATGGAACGCTGCACCGCAGCAATAAAAGCCGTCCAGGTGGCTCCGCTGTTTGACCTCTGGTGTTTACGTCCGTCTCCGGGAGCCCGTTGCCAGGCAGATGTCGGAGACGGGAAACATGAGATTTACAAGGTCTCTGGGCGTCCGCCGGGGCGAGGGAAAGGAGGGCGAAACCCACAAACGCACTCTTCCAAACTTTTATGCAAGTTCACATTTGCTGTTGGCTTTGCTCGGCTGCTTGGCAGGAGGGATGAGGCAGCGGGAGGAGGAGGGGTTGTGAGCTGCGGGACGGCTCAGGCAAACACCGTCTCCAGGGAGCTGCGTCCCAGTCACGATTCGTGGCGAGCGTCCTTCCCCGGAGCGCAGCGCTGTTGGTTTTCCCGAGTCACGAAAAGTGGCGGGAACTCTGCAAACCTGCCAGTGCTCCGACTACCAGTGCCTCAAAAGGATGACATGATGACAGAGCTGCACTGTGACATCATGAAGGATCAGGCGATCACACACGTGATGAAGCATCGGGACATTTTTGCAGAATTCAATCAGTTCAATCCAATAATATTGAATTAACAGTGGGCCGAGCAGAGGTCAGGTCACATTATGTACTTGAGTAAAAGTACGGATACTTGTGTCAAAAATACATTGATTTGATTGAACTTCTTTCCTCCAGTGTAACTAAGAAGGTGCAGCTTTTGAAACACACTTGCCATTAATGAAACAACACACTTACCTTTTAAAAACTGAAAAAAGTTGTGACAAAATCATCTGGACTGAACTGACCAGAGGTCTCGCATGAGCATCTGAGCCATTTTTTTTCACTCTTTTATTATAGCCACTTATAATAACAATAACTAATTTTATTTTCTACGTTTGTTTTTCTCTGTACTGAAAACGTACTGAACAGTGAGCCCAAAGTTGAGGGACTCTAAAATATCATCCACTTTTATATTGAACCAAACAACAGCAGAGTTTGTATGGCTCCACTTCAAGCAACAACAACTTTAATAAATAATCAGTTACTTTTTAACAGAATTTTTTTATTTTTTTATTTTTAACACAAAAGTGACCAACATGTTTTTTCACTGTAAGGGGAAGAAAAGCCGAGTGAAGCCCGTTACTGTTACCATTAATGTTCCACCCTCCTCCTTTCAAAGAGAATTTAATTTCCTGCCCCTGGATTTCAAAGCTTGACATAAATAGCACCCCCTCCCCCCCACTCCTTCCCTTTCTTCAGCTATATTCTTGACATAATCTATAATTCAAGCGCGTGTTAGCACCACTGGAGGCGCCAGCAGCGCCTCGCTGGGAGTTTGTTAAAAACGTCTCACTTGAACTTTCTTGGAGAGCACGGAGTGTTTAAATTACTGCAGAGAGGAGGGGCTGCTGTAATCTCAGCTGAAGAACATTGCTGGAGGTGTCACATTTGAGAGGCCGGTGCGCAACAGTGCCCCTCTGTGGTGCTTTGAGGAAGTACACGCGAACCTCAAAATATGAAAAATATTTACGGGTCAAAGTCAAAAATTTCTAATAAATTTACCATGTGCCGTGTCATGATCCAACTCAATAAATCTCTTTGTTCTATTTGCAGTGGAGAATATTGCACACTGTGAGTTTGCTTATCTGCGAGACCTCCTCATCAGGTGAGTTTTCACCGCACCGCACACTCTGCTTTGCTCTTATTAAACAGTTATCGACGAGCTTTTATTAAAGCAAAAGGCTGTGAAGATTATGGAGCATTGAATTTATATTGAAATAAAGTGGAAACAGAGCCCAGATGCTGCATTAACCTCCGAAAGTGACTGCGAGACACAACAAATAGCAGTCATGTTGGTTATTATGGTTCTTTTTTTTATAATCTCTTGTGTGGAAGAAGGTCAACTGCATTTCTTCTTGTTGTTTTCCGCTGAAGGCCAGTGAGTAGAGATCTTGATAGCGTGCAGCATGTAAAGCAGGCTGCAGAGTTCTCTGCTTTCCAGTGTCCCACTTGATCTCTCCTCTTCCTTGTGTATAATGTCCTCAGCAAATCCATATTCTAGGCCTTGGTAGTGAATTATGAATAAAGCAGGTCCACTGAGATAACATTTCCTGTACAGATCCACAACATCATCGTTTTCCAAGGTGCATTTTGATTTACTTACACTCACTGGACACTTTTGTCAAATTGTCATTTAATTATCATCACAATTTAATTATTTCAAGTGCAACTTTGGACAACTGTGGCAACTGCAGAGTGCTACATTTAATAATAAACAAATCAATTTAATTTAAATTTATTTTACTTAAATTTTTAAGTAAAACAAACTTGGCATGTTTGTAAGTACAATCTGATTGTATCCCATCTGATTGTCTTTGAACCTCCAACTTTAGTTCAAAACCAGCGGCCTAAGAATTTCCCCTCTAGCAGCACAACACCGACGTCCCTGTGGTCTTCAGGTGACCAGGCCTTCTTTGAACACTCTGAATGCAAGTTTATCGTGAGTCGCTTCGGTCAAGGCCTGCACTACTTGATATGTAGACCGTATGTAAACCCAACCTACTCTGACCCTCAAAAGTGCTGGCCAATCAGAGACAAGCCAGATGTCCTGTTGACTGAGTGGCGGTGCGGAAACTAAAAACCAGACAAGAGTTGTTGCTCATCTTTCATAAAATATCAGTTCCAGCTTTTGGATCTAGACAGGTCGAAGTCTTGGACTGCACTTCCAGGCTAGTGCGCTAGGGTCATCAACCTCAGTCTCTATGCAAATAGAGATGGTTATTTTTGGCCCATGCAGCAGTCATTTATTTAAAGATCCGTGTGAAAGACGTTGCCGAGCTTCGTGCGCCAGCTCTGTCCTTCAGGTCCGGTGGATTTCTTGCAAGCGCTTAACCGGCTGCTCATCCCCTCAGGACGCACATGCAGAACATCAAAGACATCACCGGCAACATCCACTACGAGACGTATCGCGTCCGCCGCTTAAACGAGTCCAACGTCCACTTCATCTCAAGCCCGCCGGAGCACCCGGCGGCCCAGCCCAAGGCCAACGGTCAGCCGGCGGAGCCGCCCAGCAGCCTGCAGCCCAACGGAGTGGCGGCGCAGCACGAAGTCCTGTCCCACGAGATGTAGGCGGAACCAACCGACCAGACCAGAACATAGTCAGGCACAAAATCTCACACTCGCCCACCTGCTCTGTTTACATGAACCGCAAGTCCGCGTCGTCGCTTTGTGCTCCGACTCCCTGTTTTTTTCCTCCCGATTCAGCCAGAAGAACTTTTTAAAAAAAATTATTAGGATTATTTAAGTTCTTTATCATTTCCGCCGCCCCCATTAAAGTTCAAAGAAGTCCCGCCTCTGCCGCACGATCCTCCCGCAGCATCGCCCTCCGCCCGCTGCAACCTATGTTTGCCATTGTTTACATGCAACCGAACCATCCGAGCGTGTGCGTCCGCACAGTGCAACTGCCCAGCAGCCTGGTCTGCAGTCCTTCAGCAGGGGTTTTTCCTGTGCTTTGTCGTTCAAAGCGAAGCGCAGCATTTATCTCCATCTTCCCAGATTAGCGTCAAACTAGCAATGACTGCTAGTGCCTGGTCCGCTTTGTGTTTGTGGTGTATAGTTTTGTATAGATGATATGGTTAGGTGGGAATATATAGATCTAGTTTTATGGAGAAAATAGAGATGCTGTTGATACGTACGCGCTGCAAAGTCGTTTGGAGAGAAAAAGAGAGCAGCCGGCCGCAGTGTGGAGCAGCTTCCAGAGAAATCAGTCCCTGGCATTTTTCCTGTTGTCTTATCACTTTTTAAAAGACGCCCCCTTTTTGCCAAACCTGCCAGTATTTCTCATATATTGTCAACGTTGTGTGATAAAAGTCCTTACCTTGCATTTTACACCCCCCTCACCCCCCCTCGCCCATGTATTATTGTGTTTTTATTGCTGTTGTTCATGTTCTAACGTTATTGTAAACGATGGGAAGACGTGCAGCTTTTGTCCCATGCAGCCATTTCGTCTGTTTCTTTCCTCACTGTAAAACCTGAATAAAGTTGATCCTTTTCTGTTCTAAAGAGAAGCACATATATTATGTAGAGTTGATTTTATGAGTTTGTATTTATGTGTGTGTGTATGTTCAGTGCAGTCGGTTTGAATTCGTCCTTCATTCCAGCAACAGCGACGCTCCTGTAGCCGCAGCAGTTTGTTGTTTTTGTCGCCTGCACTCATTACCGATGTTGTCCTCTGTTTGCCGTAGGCGACACTTTTATTAGCAGAGAAATTAGCCCGTTGCTAAAGTACCGTCTGTACGTCAGTTACAAAAAAAAAAAAAAAAAAAAAAAAATCTACAAAAAAACAGCTGATCCTGCCAAATGATAATTATCATAATCTTCAGGTAGTGTGTGGGGGGCGTATTTTCTGTCACTGAGAGGAAGAACTTCTGCCAAAAATATATATGAGATGCCACAGACTTCTTTTTTTTTGTCGATGTTTATTGAAAGGTGTGTGCATTTATTTGTACGAGGCGACGTAAATGTAGACGTTCTCTTAATCTGCTTGACAAGCACAGTTATATTTGCCTCCTTAATTCACAGCAATAATTCTGACATGCAGAGGAGGTGATCATTCCTAGCACCCAGTGGGGCTGCTGTTCTTTCTTAATCCTGAATCCCGAGCTACACTTTGTTGTATAGTTCTCGCCTGTCTTCTCATGGTAGATCAAGGTTTTATCTTTGATATTCTATCTCAAAGAATAAAGATTGGTATTTCTATTGTTTAAAGCTGCTGCCTGTTGTGATTGAGCAAGGTTTGAATGGGGCGTATTCATAGAGGACAGACAACAGGGTGGTGCACTCGGATTTATTCGTTTATGACGCACAGTTTGGATTAAATACTGGATTATATACTGGATTTTGTTCTGCAGGTAAGGTTACTGAAACTGATGAATAGTCCAGTTTCACTATACAATTTTAGCTCTGCCAAAAATCATACATTTAGACAAACCTGCTGAACAATTTTCAAATATTAGTTCAGTTAGACTTCCATAATTCAATAATTGTTATAAAAAAAAATGTAAAAATAGGACTAGTAATATTTTCCATCTATGAGGTTGACACTGTTATTGATAAAATGTACATTTTGAACAGTGCCTTTTTTTTTTTGAAATATTATATTAGCATTCATACATAACTGACAGAGGAAGAAGAGAGAGGTTGCAAGCATCAGGAAGCAATACATTGGTTGTGCACTCACCCAATGACAGAGCTAGATGCAAATAAAACACAAGACACTTAATATTGCAATGTAACAGGATAATGCCCATATCATTTTTACCTATACATGCACCTGTATGTGTGAGCGGGGGGGTAAAAAAGTGTCAAAATGAGAAGAAGTGAAGTGCTGAGCGCTGTGGGTGTGCAGCTTTGCAGAGGCCTCGCAGTGAGCTCACACCCTCTGGTTTCACGGGCCGCCTCATTTACACCTTCTCCGCTACCCTGCTATGTGTTGACGGGATCGCCAGTCGAAGGTCATTGCCACACTTTCACACGTCTGTGCTTCTGCTGTGACGTTCTAACCATCTATCCTCGTCGGAGTCGCATAGGCTCCTCTTCACTGGGGACGAAACCGCAGGAAAACATCACAATAAAAGACACGGAAACATCGGCGACGCCTCCACCCAGGAAGTGAGGCTGTAACACTGAAGAGAGAGATTACACCAGGCTTAGTGTTTGGCCCACTAATTGTACTCAACAGCAGAAGTATATATAGTTGAAAATCTGGTGCCAACATAAAAAAAAAAATATAACACATTTTATTAGATGTTTATTAGTTCATTGTCCAAGTATTGTACAAAGAAATTGTGAAGTCTCATATTCTGGCCAAGTTTTCAGTGTTTTACACTGTATGAAACCATAACAGATTTGTTCCAGGAACCAAATGGATTACCTCATGTCACAACAACAGAGCTGACCCAACAGATTCTGGAGCTTGGTGTCCAAATGGCAGATTTCTTAAAAAAAAAAAAAAAAAAAAAAAATAAAAATAAGTGAAAAGCCAAGAGAAAAATAGGAGAAAACAACAAAAATACTTTTTATTCCAATAAAATATCTTCATGCACATGACCATATAATGTCTCGATAAACTATATATATTCAAAATAGTCTATATTAATTTATTTGTAGTAAATGCAAAAGTCACTGAGTCTGTTTTTTTCTGGATGGGCTGTTGGTCTTCCTTGTTCTTTAATTATTTTCTCTGATACAAAATTTACAAAGAATATGCTAAACATTGTTCCTTCTGATGTCAGAAAGGGCATCATAAAATGAAATGGTTTTGTCCTCTTTCAAACTCACACAGTCAAAAAAAAAAGCATTAGCACAGTTAGCGTGAAGCTAACACCTACCGTCTTCCCGGAGGCTGTGAGCAGTGGGCTCAATATGGTGTTTCTGTCGCGATTAATTGTAAACTTTGCACTAAAAAAGTAAGGACATTTGTGTGCAGTCAGTTATTTCTCTGTTGCAACAGTGCTTCTTCCAAGCACATCTTAAAATGTAAGGAATTGAGCCGAGTGAAGCGGCTCACGTTGCTGTGCCTCACCAGTCTGCTTTTGAGCTTCTGATGCCTCCAGGTCCTAATGAGGTGAGGTCCCAAGGAGTGGCTTTCTCAAGAAGAAAATAGAACGGAGAGGACTGTTTCTTCTCCCTGTCAGCACTTCACAGATGTTGGCTGTCCTCCACAGATTTAGAGTCAAGGCTTGCAGGACAGTGTGGTTGATGCGTCTCTGCCCATCTGGCCTGGCAGCGACTGCCCTTCATCGAGGACTGCAGAGTGAGGAGTGCTGATTACTGCACCGACAGAATAACATCTTTTGGTGGCGACAGTGTGGGCCAGCATTCTTCCTCACTGGAAAAACAAGGCCTGTCAGCGCTGGAAGCGATACACATGTGGCACCATTTTAAAAAAAAAGGAACGGACTGACTTTCCAGCCATGCCAGATTTATTGCCAAGAAGCATTGTTACAACAACGGAATAATCTACTCAATGAAATAATCTTGACTCTTTGTCTTTGACGTGTGGTATGAGGCTGCCCCGCTGGAGTGCCAGTAGAAAAAAATAAAAGATCTGGAAGCTGATATATATGTGGCACAACAGATGCTTCCTGCTATATACTTTATAGGTAGAAACCAGGACCCTTAAATTTTTCATGATTTTGGAGCAGGAGCGCTATTAAATGGCACTAGTGAGGACAAGCTGCCTCTTGAAACCTGGTGTCAGCAGTTCAGTCGGCCATTCATCGCGTTCCCTCATTCAGCCCAAACGGGAATTGCAATTCAGCACCATCTGGATGGCACTTCAGAATGACTGCCGTTTGAATCATCTGAACGACTGAATGTGCGGGAATGGCTGACTCACAGGGCCTGTCAGCGCCTCCTCGGCAGAAACACGAGCTTCTGTTCGGGCAGCCAATCTCATCAAAGCCATTTCTGTTTTGGCCAATGTTGTACGTAAACAGAGCTGAGCGACGCGGCGACGCAGCGGTTAGCGCCGGCTCCTCGACGAAAGGGGGCTGCGAGTGTGAATCTCGGGGGGCTTTGTATGGAGTTTGTCATGTCTCTGTGTGTCTGTTGGGGTTCTCTCCAGGGACTCCGGCTCCCTCCTGACTTATAAAGACGAGGATATCCGTCTGATTGGCAATTCCAATTTGTTTTGTTGGTGTAAATCCAAGAGAGGAAGGATTGTTTGACACCATGTGCTGCCTTGCGATGAACTCCAGCCTTGTTCATGGTGTCCCTGGCCTTCATCCCAAGACTTGGCATGAATAGGGGGATCCTGACTACTGCAGGGAAAGCAGTAGATGGATGGATGGATGGATGGATGGATGGATGGATGGATGGATGACACAGAGCTTGCAAAAAACCAGCCAGGCTATAGCGCAAGTGGTCAGACAGTGGGAGAATGAGCGTCCGTTCCACAGTGAGCTGAGCTGCAGGACATCGTTGAAGTCAAGTCAAGCCAGACTGGTGATGGCAACACGTTTGTGAGTTTGCCATCATTTAACGTAGTGGAAAGGTGAAAAGACCCCCCCGCACTTCTGTCCACCATCAGGCTGCTGTATAAAAATGGAATTCATGCCAAGTCAAACAGCATTTACATCATGCGTCCCACCTGGATTGTACTCCTCAAAGGCCCGACTATAGATCTTTCCTTTTTACCAGTGTCTCCTAGCGGGCAAGTGTGTGATAGATGTTGTCTGAATGCAGCCAGGAAACCTGAACGCCCTTTATTTATACCTTGTGTCTAAACGGTGGCCAGATGACACATGGCAAGTGCAAAAAGACAGATTGTCATGGGATTCTCGGGGAACTTGAAGATTTTGTTGTTCTTTAATCGGCTCCGTCGTTACCAAGACAGGGTCCTCCCACCCAGACAGCTCGCCAGCCGCCAGTCCAGTCAGCTGGTTCACAACCTGCTCGTGCCTAAAGTATCGACCTCCAGTCAGCCAGCGCACCATCTGGCTGCGCCGCCTATTGTGGAGCTGGCCAACGCCTGTCTGTGCTGGGGTGGCACCACTGGCAAAGCCTCACTGCTTCTCTAATAGCCCCCCAAACCCCCCCCCTCTATGCACACACACATGCACACTCTTCGATCGAGCTCTGCCTTTTTTTTTTTGTGAGCAAGACTCAGGCAGACGGGTGTGGAACCATCTCTGCCCACTCCTCTGTCTTTAGCCACAGGAACGGCACAGAACAAACGATCGTTGGCCACTCCTCAGCTCACACCCCCACCCACCCCCCCCCTTGCATCGCCGCCCAGCGCCTCCAAAGTGTTTCGACGCCAAGGTAATTTGTTGCTAATTAATCGCCGCTCATTACTTGGCTTTGCATTTATTAAAAATCGGCATGCTGACGACCGTGTTTTCGTTTGCTTTGTTCCCGCTGGGACGATCGAGCGCTTTTAAGAATCGTCCTCTCTGCGCAGAAACACGCGCACGCGCACACGCACACGCACAGGCTACCAGTGCTGTTTAATCCTTTGCCTGTTTTACCCTTGAGCTTACTTCCAACCCCAAACACTCTCCTGGACATGAAGCATGGCGCCTCTGATTGTCGGTGATGAATGCTAATGCGCCGCATCCATCTGTTCGTTAGCTCAATTTGGATTTCGCTTGTTTCCATTCCGCGAAGCGAACCCTCCCACTCGACGCTCACATCAACACCTCCCATCATGACTTTTCCCTCCTCCTCCACCTCCTCCTCATAGCTCCTCCCCACACCTCCTTCCCACCTCTGTTTCCGCCGCTGCAACATCAGGGCGCCCGTCCTCTTGGAACGTAGCCAGTCCTTGGCGCGGTCAGGGAGGGGTAAGGGACCACCGCCCCTTCTTGTCTCTATGCAGATTAGCCTTGTTTTGATTAAAAGACAGCTGCATATTTCATTGAAGTCCCCTGCGAAAGGCAGGGAAGGGGATGGCACACCTCGCCAGGGAGGTGAAGGTTGTTTGCTTGGAGTGATGTTATGGAAGATGCTGTTTAGTGCTGCGGAGGGGAACAAATAGTGAAGACAAAAGGGTTGCCCAGGGACTGCTCAGGGCTTTAATGGGACTCGCTGACTGGCGCATCAGTTGGAGCTCGCGCCGATGCTGGCAGTGTGAATGAATATGCGCTGCACGATAACGGCAGCAATTGACAATGAAATACGGACGCCATCATCAGCCTTCAAGGTGCCTGGGCACAAAGCTGCAATGCTGCCCCCCCCCCCCCCGGCCACTGCCAGGCGGCTGGCGGGAACGGCCGAGCCAAATTTAATCAGAAATGTATATTCATGTGCCAACCTCTTAATCGCCTTTTACGACGTCGCCTTTGTTGTCCGTTCGCCAATGATTCTGTCCGTCCTTACTTTGCAAATGGGGGGCAACTGTGTGCTGGGATCAGAGGGCGGGAAAGGGAAGGATTGGGTGGGGTGTGAGGTCACCTGGCACTGAGCCAACTCCTGCAAATTTCAAAGGCGCGGGGGAGGGACGGAGGAAATACTTTGCATAATCAATCAGAAACAATAAGACCAGAGAGCGAGTGGCTGTGCCTTCCTTGACAGGGACCGAAGTGTGTGTGTGTGTGTGTGTGTGTGTGTGTGTGTGTGTGTACAAAATGGGATTGGGTAGGTAAGATGCGGGGAGTGGTGTAATGGGTGGCCCCCGCAGCACAGCCAAGGACATACACCCAGGAGGAATTGATTGAATGCCATGCCAATAAAAAAAAAAAAAAAAAAGGCAGTTTCATGCACCATTGACCGAGTTGGCATCTTCTCAGTCACATGCCGCTGAAATTCCCTCTGAGGTCAGGGTAATATGAATCACATTCTGTTCCTGGGGTGGGTGGTGCCGCTCGGAGGGAGAATTAAACGGCAGCCTTTCACTTTGGGTCTTTTTTTTTTTTTTTTTTTTTACAATACGCGACAACGCGCACGTGCACCTAAAGCAGCGCGGCTCCGTGCACGGAAGAAATGAAATTGTTTGTTTGGGCAGGAATGGAAAGATCAAATCCGGACTCCCAACATGTGGGGGAGATAATCTGATTGAAGCCCGCAGTGCGAGTACGGCCGGAGAGATTGGCCTTTCATTTTCTCTGTAGGTACGGCAGCGAGAATGCTTGTCTGCTGTCCTCTCAGCCATCAACTTTTTATCTGTCATAATTACATTGAGCTTGGACGTGTGTGTGTGTGTGTGTGTGTGTGTGTGTGTGTGCCCTGCAGCCAAATGCAGTGTATTAGCTTAAGTACAGCAGTCAAACGCTGCACAAGGACATCCGTTTTTTTTTTTATTCCTTTGAAGAGGTGCAGACTAAACTATCGAAAGACAGCAGGTACGCTTTAGATCCTCTTACAGTCCTGGTATTGAACTGTGAGCAATGCTCACCTGCACCCAGCGCTGAACTTACTTGTTTTCACTTCAATGCATTTGCTTCATATATTTCAGTATAGCTGTTGATTAATCCCTGATAATAAAAGGTTTGTCTGTGGGACGCTGGCAGAGACGATATTAAAGCCATCAACAGCTGGATAGCCCATTCTGGCTGATTATTTTAAAGTTTTGATTTTCTTGGGGAATTTGTTGTTTCTCTGTATTTGACCCATCCTTTTCATATCGTGAAGCTCAGCGCCATCTACTGGGAGCAGTGAACCCCACAGTGCAGCACCCAGGGAGCAGTCAGGGCTTCAGGAGCCTTGCCCAAGGGCCCTCGGTGGTGGAGACATGCAGTGGCTACTTTCCCCACCCAAAACCTTCAGTTGGTCCGGGGATTTGAACCAACAACCTTCCAGTCCCATAATATTTACGGCCTCCTGAGTGTGTGAGGAGCAAAAGAAGAATGTTTTTTTTCCTCCATTGACAGGAAAGATGAAGACGTTCTCGTCGAAAAACATTAGGGCAACACTTACAGACCTAGTTTAGTCCGGCCTTAAACAGGGATTTGGGACCTGACTACAAGTCTGATGGTTTTAAATGAAAGTGATAAGAAATCCTGTAGCTTTGTGCCACGGTGAGAAAATGTAATTGCAACATTCATGCCGATGCTTGTTTTTAATGTGTTATTTATTTATTTATTTATTTATTTTTGTTTCCTGTACACTTAGAGGCTTATATTACATTTTTATACATTATAAATGACAAAGGTGGATTCAGAAATGAATACAAAAAAAAAAAAAAAAAAACAATGTTCATTTGTCAGCTACTGCACCCGTCCATCAGTGGTGGATACGGCCTGTCATGATAGCTGAGTTAGTGTTGGGGCGACGTCATCAAGCGTACTTTGCAGATGGGGAGCAGGAGAAACCCCGGCCTTGCGTCAAATGCTGCGCTACTGCCTCCTGCTGTCTGTGCGCAGCAGTGGCGTCTGAAGCAGAGCTAATCCCCCCCCTGTCAGCCCCCTGACATTAATGCACGTCGTGATCCACGAGCCCCTTGAGAACCTCTGCACTCCATCCAGCCCCGGCCGTCTGCCCGCTGCACACTGGCGTTATCAATTCACTGTTTTCTCAAGGAAAATGTAGTTAAGCTCACCTTATTTACATTTATATGATCAGATTTTCTTCCTTATGGTCGGTATGCAAATGTGCCCTTTTCTCGCATCCGAGCCACTGAGTGTGTAGATTTGTTGCGGGAGATAGAAGCCAGCGAGAGGAGGGAAAAAAAATAATAATAACAACAACATTGCCCTCCAGGAGGAGAGAGACCCAACTTAGGGTTTCTGGACCTCATGAATTTTGTAATGATCAATTTTTCTGGACCTCAGACTTATCAATTTTGGGGATGTAATATATATATATATATATATATATATATATATATATATATATATATATATCACATGCATGATTTTATATATATATATATATATATATATATATATATATATAAAACATGAGCTTGATTTATACCCTCTATATTTATCTTTTTTTTCCACATGCATACCTGCACTGTTAAAATATAATTTTTCATTTCCCTCTGGTAGTGTTCTGCAAACTTCTACCACCAGTGTGTCTGTGTAGCTGCGTTTCCGTTTTTTTTTTTTTTCCACAAAATAAAAGCGATATTGTGTTGATATTGTGCGTTTGTTTGTTTGTTTGTTTCCGCTTGTTTGCTGTCCAGAATGGTTGTTATATTTTTCTCTTTGATGACACGTAAAAAAAAAATATATATATTCCGTCTCCTCCGCCGTCAAAAACATAACGCGCCATTTTCGCTGGTCGGTGAACTGGTCACGTGACCCCCGTACAACACGTCCACTGACGCGCAAGTGCGAACAAAGTGTTTCCATGACACTACTGAGATATATCTCTGTGTGGATGCATCTGAAAAAAGCACCTGATGAGAGCGTAGAAACCTTTCAGCCATGCCTGAGAGGTTTCTCCATGTTTAGTTTGTTTCCATCAGCAGTTTTTCATTGTGATTTTTAGGTCTTGCACAATTCTAGGAGTAATGGAAACGCAGCGTGTGTGTGTGTGTGTGTGTGTGTGTGTGTGTGTGTGTGTATCTCTGTGTGTTACGGTCACGTCTTCAAAATCCTCAGTGTTGCAGTGAAAGTGGGGGCAGTGAAAGGCGAACGTGAAGACGGACGCAGTCAGCTCGAGTCGATGTCAGAAAAATAAGCCCCGCCCTGCTGGGAACTGAGGCTTGACAGAAATTGCATGTGCAGGTGAGCGCTTTACCTGAGTGACCCTTCGTGAATTGGCTGAGCCTTACACTGGCGTGTGTGTGTGTGTGTGTGTGTGTGTGTGTGTGAGAGAGAGAGAGTGTGTATGTGAAGGCCGGACTCCAGCAAATTGCTTTCAGCCAGCATATTGGCGGCGCCAGTCTTTATTCCTCAGGAACGTCGCACACGATTACGGACCGCCGTCCTCGGCCCGCTCGGCTGAACCTGCGGCCGCGCCGCGCCGCGCCACGCGCTCCCCTGTGCGTGTACAACCCTTCCCTGATGAAACGCTGATGCGGAATATTTAAGTGACGCTTCAAGCGAGACCCCAATAATATAATCAGGTAATAAGAAATTCATTTTCTCCCTGGCTGCGCTTTGACTGGGGGTGTCGATGCCGAGCGAGCGGGGGAAGAGAAAAGGCCAGCGGCTGGCGGAGGGGTTGCCATTTAGCTCGCCCCTATCTCTCGCGCTCTCTCTCTCTCTCTCTCTCTCTCTCTCTCTCTCTCTCTCTCTCTCTCTCTCTCTCTCGCCACGCATCAACATTTTTTCATGACACACTCCGGCGACTGGAGAGCCACGCGCACCTACTTGCTCCGGCGTACATCCAGATTGACAGCGAGGCTTGGCCTCCCTGTCAGTGCACCGCCACGCAGCCGCGAGTAAACAGCAAGCACTGGACTCGCGCACGCAACGCACGTGCACGCACTCGCACACCTTCACAGCAGTGCATTTCTATTCATTCATTCATTTATTTATTTATTTATTTATTTTGTCGCTGCCCTTGCGGTAATTTCATAACCCTGACAGGTGTGCGTTGTCAGTGGAAGTGTGTGAGCAAGTGTGTGTGTGTGTGTGTGTGTGTGTGTGTGTGTGGAGGATAGATCTTGTTAGAAAGGTGGAGTCGTCTGGCCGGCGCCTGCGGACTAAACCGCTCAATGCAATTTGCTCTGTCTCGCCCTCTCACCCTCGCCCCCCCGTGCCCCCCCCCCTTTTTTAAATCTTGTTTTCCATCTCCATGCGCATCTTTTTTTTTTTTATTTTTATTTTTTGCTCCTTCCTGTCTCTCTGTCGGTGCCTCGTGCGCTGATGGAGTTAATTAGGAGTTGGGAGTCCATAGGTGTCAGCGCTCTGCCGCCGTTTTATTGTTACCCTTCTCTTGCCCACACCAGCCTCTCACGGAAACACATCAATAACCCTCCCCCCACGGAGCACACACACACACACACACACAGGCAAACACACACACACACACCAAGTTTCCACGGCCTGGCACGGTCATCCATCTCTCTGAGCGCACCCCTCCCCCCGACACCTCGCCCACCCCACCGCGCCTCTCCCCCTCCCCCTTCTCCTCCTCCTCTCCGCCCTCTCCCCCTCCATCGCCACCAACGCCCCCCCCCCCCAACCCATTTTCCAAGCGCCCCACCAATCCCGGGGCCGTCGTCTCTCTACCTGAGAGCATTTGTCATCCCGTCGCTCAGTGAGCTGTGGCCAACGTGATGAAAAAAGAAAGACCAGGGGGGGAGGAGGAGGAGGAGGAGGAGGAGGAAGGAAAAAAAAACCTCAGCGGCAGTATGCAAAAAATGCAAAAAGGTAGACGCAGGTTGCCCTGGCAACAGCTCTGAGGTTATTTCCAAGCACTGATGGAAATCAATGTCATGTGCCAGGCAGGCAGGCAGGCAGGCAGGCAGGCAGGCAGGCAGGCAGGCAGGCAGGCAGGCAGGCAGGCAGGCAGGCAGGCAGGAAGGCAGGCAGGCAGGCACCTCCGTCCCCAGGAAAATTAGAAAAGGGGGCGAGGAGGAGGAGGAGGAGGAGAAGAAGGTGGAGGAGGTGGGGGTGCGGGTTTAGACTAGAAGGACAAAGAAAATTGCAGAGGAACAGAAATCAGCTTTTTGCCTCTCTGACCCTCGAGGGCTCCTGACTTTTCCTTCAAATACAGAAGCTGGAGGCCGCATCACCTTTTTATTTTTTGCTTTCCTTTGCAGTTTGCTGCTGGCTTTTTTTTTTTGCATTCACAATAAATTTCCAGCCTGCTTCTCCGCTCACCACCGGTGGCCCTTTCCCCTCATTTGTTTACTTGCATCGAGCACAAACAAATTGCCCGACTGCAGAGGTTCCCGAGTGGAAAGGATGGATAAAGGTGGAGGAGAGGAGGAGTTGGTGCACAGGCAGGCTGTGTGTGTGTGTGTGTGTGTGTGTGTGTGTGTGTGTGTGTGTGTGTGTGTGTGTGTGTGTGTGTGTGTGTGTTAAAAAAAAATTGGCCCTCATAAGTGAGTTAAGTGCTGGGTGATTCATGCTGCAGGGCGGCGGTGTCACTTGGAATGGAATTCCGATAACGCCGACTAACATCGGACTAACAAGTTGCGAAAATGAGCTGCAGCCCGGCGACTTCTGCTGCACGCAAATCGCAACCCACACACCCAATGACTGAGGGGAAAGGTGACACGTTTGTCACACTGATGAGCTGTGAGGTCTCTCTTATGTGGCTTTAAATGTGCACCGTGCAAGCACTGCTTGGAAATGGCGCTGAACCTGCAGCTGGAGATGTTATTTTGTGCTTCTTTAAGGAACGAGCGATGGTTGAGAAGATATCGCCGTCCTTTTTTTTTTTACGTTTCACACTCACAGTAGGCAGTGGCTCAACGAGTCTTCTGGCCTCGCACACAATGAATCAAAATAAAAGATAGTCGCGATGCTTAGAGCAGCCGCTCTGCTGATTCAGACTTCCATCCTATGGCACTCTGGGGAATGTACAGCACCTCTAAATTTCAAAAACATCCGACTGCCGCTCGACTCCTATTTTCCATTTTGGGCTGCAGCCAATCATACGCTTCCATCTAACCTTATCTTCTGCATCCTCGTCTCTCGCTCCAACTAAGTTTATGTTCCTCTTCCGCTGCACCCATAAATCTTCTCTTTGATCTTCCTTGAGGCCTCCTGCCTGCAGCTCCACGCTCAGCATCCTTCTACTGATGAACTGACTATCTTTCCTCTGTGCATGTCTAAACCATCTCAGTCCGGCCTCTCTGGCTTTATCTCCTCAACATTTAACACGCACTGTCCCTTTGATGCAGTCAGAATTACTGTGCTAGAGTCACCAACCCAACTATGTTGGCCAAACATCAGCATAAACCAAAGTGGCTGAGAAATGGGATGGAGGCCTACACTGACTTGGCGACCAGGTGGAGTTGGGGGAACTGTGATAGCTGCAGAACATTCTTGCAGCTGTTCGCCAGGCTCTTTATTGTTGTTCCATAATTGATTGATTGATTGATTGACTTTTAAAAAAGGCATAGATCATATTAATGAACACGCACATGCAAATGGTGAATATACGATGGAGATTATCGCCATATGGCAAAATTAAACACAAAATTGCCAGTTTCTCTTTTTTTGTCCGTGAGTCAACGCAGCAGAGTCGATGCCAACAGGAGAATGGAGTTGTTGTTTTTTTTTTCAACAGAAAATACATTTGGCTCATTTTCCTTTGGACCTCATCCACTTCTCAGCTGCGCTGCTCCTCCCACACATGATGGAGCTGTAAATGTGGGACGTTTTTGGAAAGGGGGATGAACGTGCTTTCCAATGATACCACCACCAGTGCTAATAATGAGGTTCCATCAGATATACGGTGCTCCACTTTTTATCTTTTTGGTTTTTTTTTTGGTTTTGTGTGTAACATTATTTGAATAAAGAATTAGCAGTCATACGAGAAAAAAACTTAGCTGCCTTCAGGTTGTGTTGCAAAACATTCAAGTCAAAAAGGGAGACAGCAAAACACTGCCTGGAATTTCACTTTGGATGTCATTGCTTTGCAAGTTCACAGTGAGGCTTCAGCACTTGGCCATGATGTTAAACACAGTTCAGAATTAGTTGGAAGTGAATATCTGCTGGTAAATGCACCTTAAGCCTGCTGCTCGCTAATGTACAGTCTGATGCTTTGTGCTAAACTCAGTAAGTTCATGTTGCCCTCAGCTGATTTCTCTCTTTAATTAGTGCGCCATGGAGGCCTCGGCGTATCTTTCCATCATGCGGCTCTCAGTGAGATACATGAAATGAATTTCCTTTGCTTTGAATCAATAACCCATAAAGCATAATGTAATGTACAAACTGCTGCCACCAGCGCGGGCCTCCTCCTCCTCCTCCTCCTCCTCCTCCTCCTCCTCCTCCTCCTCCGACGAGTCTTGAATCACTGTGGCAGGCTGCTGTGGAATACATGGGCCGTGCATGCCGAGCCAAATGGCTCTCCTCTCATTTGCATACCTAACATGGAGTTCACACTCCAGTTGACACATTTGCAACCCGCCACTTATCCCATTACCAGCTGTCCCCCACCGCGGCATTGTTTGCTGTGTCTGCACTCTTTCTCGCCCGCTGCCCAGCTCATTTCCCACAGAGTCTCACGTCGAGGCGCCTTGCAGGTTCTTCGGCTATGGATGCAGATGAACTCACAACTATTCTCACTTGGCAACCCGTGCGCAGACCCACATACCGGCACTATGAGCAAACAGCACAAATAGACCACCCTCTAAAGCACGAGCGTTTCATAGCTGATGTGACGGCCCACATTCAAAACCAAAGACGCACCAGCGAATTGGAAATACAGATGTACTGAAGGGGCAGCTCAACATGTTGGGCAAATTTGCCCATTGCCATAATCTTTGTGGTGGTATGAGTTGGTAACATTATTGCCTTTAATTGTCACCTGCTCTATATAAGAAGAGCAGGTGAAGGGTACAGGTCCACCTCACTCAAAACTCATCAATCCAACCACTCCAAAAAGCTCGGCTTGGGTGATAATAGAGGTGATGATTTCTTCACTAACCAGAACCGTATCGATCTAAGACACAAACCAAACAAGTAATTACACCGCTGTCTGAGGTCCACAAGAGTGTTCTGCAGTTGTTGGCTTGTGTATTTGATGAGTGCTTGAGGGAAGCGGAGCTGTCCCCTTAATCTCAATCCTGTTCACAGTGCAGCTGGAGTGAGGTTAGGCGCTCAACTATGTGCATCAGATGTCATTTATTGTAGTTTGTCCAGCATCCACCCAGTTTACAAGTCAGTTATTGAGGATCTTGTCTGTCTGGTGATGTTCAGTGCCCGTGGTAATTGGTAATTGCTTAGGTCCTGACACAATAGATTATAGGTTACTTTTGTTATTAGGTTCCATTTTTCTTGGCAGGTGCTTTCCAGCGAGCCAAGAAGACAGAAGAAGCATCGTGAATGTTTTGACCCAAGTGGAAAAGAAGCTTTATTATTATTATTATTATTATTATTATTATTATTATTATTATTATTAGCACAACAGGTTGGAGTCAAAATGGCACCTGAACAGTAAAACAGGTCTTTTGGCTCATCATGAAAAAGGAAAACTCAATAAGTAAAACTGTGGGTTTGGGGTTAATATGGAGAAATAGAGCTGGTTATAACTCTTCCTCTAAACACACACACACACACACTTGAACACATAGTACACATGATCTCCCAGGCAACCCAGTCGATTGTGTTACCCTGTTGCTGCTATTAGGGTGACAATTTGCCACTTAAGTGACTTAAATAAAGTCTCCACCCCCTGCAGCCAGGTCTCTCTCCCTCCCACCCCGTCCCTCCTTTTTCTTGGGCTTATTTGCTTTCTCTTCGGAGGGCAGCATTATGGCGCAAGAAGAAGAAAAAAAGGGAGGAGGGGAAAAAAGATTCCCGGAGGCAACGGAAAAGAATCACCTGTTTAGTGTTCAAGGATGAGCAGCTTTGCCCACCTTCGACACGCCCCCCTCCCCCCCGGGATGCAGTTTGCTCCCCGCCTCCCATCCACAGTGGCGTTTGTCGTCTTAGCGAGTCTTTCAAGGAGTCATGTTTTTTACAGCAGGGGTCCTTATATCTGTCGCACCAGTCTTACATGACATTTTGCTGGGCTCCCTTATCAAACAGCTGCGTAAACCGGCTTACACCGCGGCGCCGGACTCGGTGAACTATAAACCGCCGAGCGCGTTCGCCACGGCGGAGAGTTACAGATGAATGCGGAAGGTTGGCGGCGGGCTTTTCTCCCGACGCCATCATTTTCCACCATCTATTTTTGATGCGCCGTGTCGGTGGCACGCGGATGGAATGAATATGCATGAATTTGCAGAGAGGGCCTATATGTATCACAGTGATTTCCACCCGTGTCATCAGGCTATGCAAATTGCATCCTCACGTCTCCGTATGGCCGACGCCGCCCTAATTAATGGCACGGTGAAAATGTTTCCTCTTGCCAGGAAAATTGAGCTCCTCTTCAAGAGGGAACGGCCACGAGACGTCGATCCACGTGGACTCGTTTCCAGCGCAGCGCACTGACCTCAACATCGCTTGAGTCTGCTGCCAATGTTGTCATTGAATTAACCCTCCGACAAACTTCAGTATCTTTATGTCACAGGGAACCCAACGTGTTCACGTAAACATGCTCTTTGGTCTTTTGCCCTGCTGGTGCGATGGTAAGAAAGCTGTACTAAATGAGCAGACGCTCTGTCAGGTTGCAAAATCTCTATTTGCAATAATGCATGTTGGGAGTTTGTATGTATGTGATGTGTGTACGCTACAAATTGAATAGTAACAGTAATAGGATTTGATGATTGAAGATACAGTGTGTAATATTTATACAATACATGCGGATGTATAGACTTTAAGTTGCTCAAAACTGTTTTCATCCTTGACAATAATAATTTATTTTACATAAAGTGCTGGTGTGCTCACGAGGAGGCAGCCATACAGTGCTGTGCGTGCACAGCAGTTGAGTGTGTGTGTGTCTGATGGGAAGTTTTGTCATCTCTCCCTGCCTGTCCCTGCCTGTCCCTGACTTTCTGAGACATTGCCACCCAGCGTGGCCTCTCCCTGATGGGATTTGTTGATGAGGGGGAAAAATGCCGAGCGACGCTGAAATGATCCGCTTTCATGTTATCCAGCCTGGCAGCTTGCAATTTGCTTTTTTTAATGGGTGAAGATCGAGATGACCGAGGGCCCTAGCCAAGATAAATAGACAGATAGCATTTGCTTGCGATACGCAGTATTCCCATTTTCCCTTCTGAACTCTGGGTCTTTAAAATAAGAGACATACAAACATTTTTGCCTCATCGGTAATCTGAAACATTACACCTGTATGGTGGCCCGGGAAGCGCAAAACACACGCAAAAGAGAGAACAACCGCAAGTCAGAAAACACAACACATTAACCAAAAACGACAGTGATACCTTTTCCCCGGAAACTAAACATGATCTCCCGTCTACGCTGCTGGTGTAGGTAACGAAAATACGAAGTAAAGGAGAAGGCGACAAAGATGAATGCCGAAAGTGAACAAGTACTTTCGCTAATCCGGCAATATTCTGAAGCAGGACACAAATACGACGTGATAGTGGACATGTTGCGGTTGTTTTCTCCTTTGCGGGTGTTTTGCACCTCCCAGTTGTGTTTTTGGTTAATGTGTTGTTGTGTTTTTGGTAGGGGTGTGAATCTTTCACTCACAAAACGATCCGATTCAAATCTCGATTCACAAGCTACGATCCGATTCAGGGACGATTCATAAAAAATAGTTAATAATTTGGTATGATTCGATCCGACTCGGTTCAGTGCGATTCAATACAAATGGACAATTTAAGCCCAAGTGCTTATTTTTACTTTACCGATCTTTACCGATCCAGGGCTCCATCAACCGATGCACTCGGATCTCAGACGTCACAGACCAATAACCGATTCAAATCGGTTTATCTTTACACCACTAGTTTTTGTTTAATGTGTTGTGTTTTTGTTTAATGTGTTGTCTTTTCTGATTTGCGGTTGTTTTCTCTTTTGCGTGTGTTTTGCGCTTCCCGGCCACCGTACACCTGCCACCATGCAACCGTCCATTTAGGGTCTCAGCTTTGCCATCGTAGGGCAAAGGAGGGTCACACACACAAGGAAAAGTCAACAATTAAGCCTAAACAAATTGTGGGAATATGAACAATTGACGAATATATTAACGCCTGGTTGAAGCCCAAACCTCAATTTACTGTTTTACGTGTCAGTGTTTGCAGCGTTGGCAGTGTTAGTGTCGGCAATATCAAAAGCAACAGCTTTTGATCTTGTGATACTATGTGTTTGTACAGCAGTCTGTGTTTCAGCCTCATATCTCACCGTCCGTGTGTCACAGTAGGAGGAGTTGGAGGAGGGAGGAGTTGGAGGAGGAGGAGTTGGAGGAGGGAGGAGAAAGAGGAGGAGGAACAGCAGCGGAGACGAACGTCCAAAAAAATGGACTCGGAGGTCAAGTGCTGATCTGGCCTCGCGTTTCCTTTCCAGATCAATCTATATGCATATGCTCACGTGCGCGCTGAGCCCCCGCGCTGGAGAGGTGAAGTCAGGGAGCGACGGGGGGGGATGGGTGGGGGGTGCGGGGGATAAAACAGATGGGCCAAATCAAATGAGTAAAGGGGGAGCCGCGCAAATTACTCAGCCGTGCCACCGTGCGTGTGTGCGCGTGGGGCAGTTGTGGAAGTGGTTGGAGGGCGGCCTAGGTGGGGTGGGGGGGGGGGGGCATCTACCCAGGATTGAGGCACTAGCTCACTGACAGACTGCAGCGCCATGCTCAGCCAGTTCATTGCTGTCATTCCTTACTTCTTTTGACATTTTCAATTATGTCTTTCACACATGGCTGGCTTTTTTTTTTTTTTTACATTCTACACCTCACCTCACCACCACCACCACCACCCACCCACCCACCGTTCTGCCTGCCTCCTTCCTATTCTTCGCCGTGCCATTCCTCCAGCTCTGTTCCATTTCCTCTTTAAGTGGCAGCGGCCTCATTGCTTTGTGTGTCCGGAGCGGCCGGGGTCAGGTAGCCCAGGGATCCTATTACTCCCGCGCTCATGTGGCGGATGGAGTGAGCAGGGGGCGGCCAGGGTGAACGGATGGGGGGGGCGGCGGGGGGCGGCCGCAGAGCGAAGAGGATGCTGTCAGATATGTCAAAGACGCGGCTTTCAAATCACGCGGCGAGGCCGGCGGGGGGGAAGCGTGCAGAAATGGGTGCTCTTGTTTTGTTTTTTTGGATGGCTACATTCTGTCCACTTGTCATCCACCTGAGAACAACAGAGGGAGAGATTTATGTCTGGCCGAGGTGTCGGCTCTTCTGCTGGAGCGTTTGTTTTTGTTTTTTTTTTGGGGGGGGGAATCTGATGAATGAAAGTTTCATGAAATTAAATTTGCGTTTCAATTAACGAGCGCAGCGGGCAGCCCTTCCTGGCACTCACTTAGAATTACAGTCTGCTCATTTCCTGTGCAAATGATTATTTCCAGATGAATTAATATGTTTACCAATGAAGATAACATTATTTTCGAATTCTAATTTCCTCTCTGAATTCATCGTTTAAAGGTTTCTAATAAGATATACAAATATACTTCACAAAAATAACCTTTGGCGACGTCACAAAGGGCTGAACGCTGATGCTCCTCCAGTTCGGCGGCAACAACCCCCTAAACTCAACTTTTAAACAAAAGTAAGAGTTTCAAAGTTTTTTCTGAAAGTGTTATTTGTGGGAGGCTGCTCAGCCGGACTTCAGGATCAAAAAATTAAGCACCGTAAATGGGTCATAATACGCTTGCCGTGTCTTTAAACGAAGGCATGTTGGTGCAAAAAACAAGCGTTGGCACTACTTTGTATTGGGAACGTCGCAGACATTTGAAAAGATTAAAAGCAGCACCGCCACACATGACGCTATTAAGCGTCAGTTAGCGTCACTGCGGAACTTCCTGCTTTAATCCCCCCCCCCAAAATGCCTAATTGATCAGTCCTGTGATCTGATGAATTGATTGAGTCGTTACGAGGCTGTAATGTTTTCCTTTGCTTAAGAGGCCCAGAGGACGCGCCGCATTCATAATGCATGTGCCACATTAACGTGAAGCAAGGTCATTTTCCCCCGCCAGCCCCCTGATGGATTCACTGATTGATTGGCTGACTGACTAATTGATTGGCTTTGCGGCGAGAGAGGAAACACATTTTTCTCCATTAGGCCAGACTGAAGAGGGTGTGAGGGGTGGGGGTGGGTGGGGCGGGGGATGGGGGAGGGGCTGGGATCCCCTTCACTTTCAGCCATGATGTAAATCATATGGCTCCTAATGACCAAAGCATCGTCACGGCTGTTGTGGATCAGACAGCTTTTTTTTTTTTTTTTCTTCTAAAAAAAAAGCACTACATCACCGAGCGCGTTGCCTGCTCACGTCGTCTTCCGCTCGCTCGGCTCAACCGCCGTCGCTGCCAGTTCAGCTGCCAAATCACGGCGCAGATGCCCCGAGGCGCCAAAAAAAAAACGCTTTGTTTGGATAAAGAGAGCGGAGGCGGCTGCCAAACCTGGCATCTCCTCCTCCTGCCAGGGGGTTTTGAGTCCATATTGTTGCTTCTCCTGGGCTAATGGCGAGAACGGGTTGCCAGGTCTCCTTCCGGTGTCGTCCCCGCACCCCTGCTGACTCCTGCCGCTGACCCTTCACTGGGACGTCCGCCCCTCTTGGCAAAAAGGCAGGTTGAAAACACAGAGGGTGGGGTGGGGGGTTGGGGGGTGTGGTGGGGGGGCGGCACTGGCACGAGCCGAACAAGAGGAATGTGGGAGTCATGGTCAAGGACTGATTAATGAGCCTCTAATTTAATCAGCAATTCCCATCTCACCAGGGCCTCTGCACGTGGCCGTGTAGCGCCTTATTATTTTTAACAAGTCCGTGATCTCCCCTTTCTTCCTCTCCACTCCTCTTCCCTCCTCCCGTCGTTCCCACATCCCCCTCTTTTTTTATACCGGCCTCTTATCTGTGTCAGAGTCGGGCTGATGAATAGTGGGCTAGTGATTAATGGAGATTTAAGGCTTAGGAAGAACGTCTCGTCACACCGTCCTTCCTTTCTCTTTTTAAACCAAAAAAAAAAGAGAGAACGAATGAGAACGAGATGAGTCTGCGGGTGGAGGGCTGTCATCATGTAGCCAGTTGTAGTAGAACACTGGGAGGCAGCGCATGGCAATGGATTGTATGTTGTGAGATGAGAGGAAGGTGTGTGTGTGTGTGTGAGTTTAGTCGTGATCTGAGGCAGGAGAAGCCATCACATAGATGATTTGCTACAAAATGATTGATTTTTTTTTTTTTTTAAATGCTTTGTGATGAGAGAGTTTATGAAAAAAAATGTAAAGAAATCTGATCTTTATAAGACAACCTTTAGAATTAAAGTTACAAACTACTACGACTTAAAGATTGTCCTTTAGTTCATTTTCCATCAAGGACTTTGATTGTTCCTGGAATACTAATATTACATATTCCACTGAAGGCTGCGATAATGTATGAGCAAGACTTCAGAGCTGATCCGGCTCATATGCTTGGTTAATTCAGTATTATAACCATGGGAAATCATGGAGAGTCCTGCCCCGTAATAGGATTCTCCACATCTGAATTTCATCCTTGATGCGACTTTACATCCATCTAAGAACCCACTGTCCACTGTGGCCAAGAGGAAGAAGAAGCACACATTTATTTTCTCAGTTCTACTCAAGTTGTTTAGCGTGGCTCAATTGAAGGAAATTTGAAAGCAGAATCAGGAAGGCCAGATTGTTTCAACAGTGCTATTGGTTGTTTCGTGTGATGTCAAACATCAAAACAGTAGATCTCCAGGAGTGTTGCGTTAAATTAACTTTCTTTAGCATGTTTATGCATAAAAAGACTGGGTGTCTGTAAGAATTACATAAAAGTCTAAACTGTGTTTTTTTTTTTTTGTGAGTTCACGCCGCAACAATGGAAGTCAGCGTCTTTTTGCATTTCCAAAGAAGAGAGGCGGCGCTGAAGTCGCCCTCGCTCACATCTTTGGTCTCTGGATAAAACAGCACACGCAGCAGCTTCCACAAACTCCGGAGCAATTCATTTATTGGGAGATAATTAGAAATGATGGCAGGTTGGGGGGGGGGAAGAGCAGCGGCGGAAGAAGTGATGGAATAAGAAAGGCTTTGTCGTGAGTCAGAATGGAGATGGGAGCTCTTTAATTCCAGCCCTGATTACTAAGTGCCTCCGTCCATTATCTTTACACAGTGAATAGCGGAGCACCATAAAGGTAAAATGTGACTCATCCATCCCCAACAGTTATCACTCTCCGTGGCTTGTGGGAGCTGCACCCCTCGCCCAGCCCTCTCAACCCCACCCCCGATCCATCCACACACAGCAGCCACTCGACATACACGTAACTCCTCTGAACGCACGTGCTGCTGTGCAGTGTGTGTGTGTGTGTATTTATATGTACAGAATATATATATATATTCTACTGTATATTTTTCTCTGCACTGAAAAAGTACTGAACGGTGAGGAAATAATCTCCCTCTAACATACTATCCACTTTTATATTGAACCACACAACAGTAAATAACAAAGTAGCTCCACTTCAAGCAACTGTAAGTGTAATGATAATACGTTGGTTACTTTTAACAGAATGTGTGTCTTATAAAAAACTTTAAAACACAAAAGTAACCCACATTTTTTTTTTTTTTTTTTTTTGTTCCAAATGTAAAGAGGGAAGAAGTGCAGATATTTGTAAGAAGTAAAAGGTTGTCAGAAAAAGCAACACTGAGGTAAAGGACACACTAAAAAAAAAAATACTACTTAACTTGAGGAATAAAGTATTTGTACTTATTTCCCAGCTCTATGTACTGTGTGTGTATATATATATACGCACAAATACTGTACATATACAGTTTATGTACATATATATGTACAAGCACTTTACACTAAAGGTCTGCTCTTTGAAAAGAGACTTTTGTGTATGTACGAGTGTTTGCGTATGCATGAAAATAGGCCTCTGTGTGCACTTGGGGTCATTTCAAATGTGTCTTTTCTTTCTTTTTTTTTCAATTGAAGACATGGGAAGTGTGTGTGTGTGTGTGTGTGTGGGGGGGGGGTGTTCAGTTGGTCCGATCCTCCGCCACGGCGTTCCCGAGAAGCATTGCCTCCCTTATTGCGCTTGAAAAGCCCCATCAGTGCCAGGCGCTGTGATTTATGTCCCTGAACCCCCCCACACCTCCAGCTCCTTTCCATTAGGCTTTACAATGCTCGGCCCATTGTTCCGCTCGCAGCGTTATCGGCCCTGCCCAGGCCTGTCAGCGGCACCGACCGGTCCCCCGCACACAATCACGCTGCAGGAGCGCAAAGTGGGGGAGGGCTCCCTGGATCGAAGAGGTGGGCTAAAACAGATAGGAGGAGGGGCAGGAGGGGCAGGAGGAGGAGGAGAGGGAGGGTGTGGGGATGAGGGGAGAGATAGAGGAGTGGCAGGACGAGCGTAGATGGGGAGGTGGGGAGGTGGGGGGGGGGGGATGGAGGGCAGCGTGTTGAGGGAAGTGCAGAAATGGGAGATGTCCATCTCAGCCGCCGGTTTTTATTGTTCCCTGAAAGGCTGAGATGGTGGAAGGGTTGGGTGGGTGGGTGGGTGGGTGGTGGGGCAGCATAAGTTAAGCAAGGACGTGGACGGTAACGATGACATTTGGCTGCATTAACGTTGAGACGTCGAAGACAGCGCCGCCGCGTCCATCAGGATGTAGATTTTACTGCCAGCGGACGGACAGGCAGGACCGAGGTGTTCAGCCAGAGAACGAGACGGCCTCCGACGCAGACCCTCGCCAACCCCGCCCCCGAAAGGTTGGGGCGGGGGCACTTTGCTGAAATGTGAGCCGCCTTGCTTGCGTGGCCGAGGTTCAGGCTGAGATGCGACGGCAAAGTCGTTAAGTGCGGCGCGAAGAGCGCTGGAGAGCGCCGCCTCCGGAAAGGTCGAGGAGGAGGAGGAGGAGGAGGAGGAGGCGCGAGGAGAATGCCAATGAGGGAGGGGACTGTTTTAGAGAGAGTCGACAATCGATGCCCCCCACACACACACACACACACACACACACACACACACACACACAGCCGCCCCGACGACGCAGGAGCGTGGAAGGTGGACTTGCGAGGGAATAAAGAAGTTTGAGATGCAGAGAGGGAGAAGAACAAGTCACCGCTTGAAAGTTGGCTTTCTTTTCATGCTCACGCTGCCACAGAGGAGGCAATCGGTGTAATGTCATCGTATATTCCAGATCAGCCACCTCCCGCACCCCCCCCCCCCACCTCGGCCGCCTCCGCCACCTCCCCTGGTGTAATTGACAATTCTGAGGAACAATTGCTCACAAATGGTAATATTTTTCCTATTTGTTTCAGTGCTGCATGTCCCTGCCCAGACAATGACATGGTAAATTTAAAATGAATTGCAAATCAGCCCGGCTTTATAATGCAGCGGGTGAGGCTGGGGTGGGGGGGGGGGGGAGGGCGACTCCTGCCTTGAAGATCCGGCTCCATCCTGTAAGAGATCTTCTGACATATACCTTTAAGAGGAGGAAGATGAGACACATTGGGATTAAGAGGCGAGGAAGAGGCAGAGGGATGGGGGGTGAGGGGTGGAGGGGATGAGGGGTGGAGGGGAGATGAGGGGGGGTTGCAGATAAGCACGCTTGCTTTCAACTCTGTGGAGGATAAGGGGGGCGGTGGGGGGAGAAGAAGTTTTAATATCTCTAAATCAGCGGCTCGATATTGAAAGTGTCATCTAATTGAAAATGATTTAGGACCCAGAGAGCGCCTGGCAATCACACATAAATTCACTCCTGGCGCCGGCTCCAAAGTCTCTCTATTTTCTACTTTATGACTCATTTGCATGGCGGGGGCCTTCCTTGGAGAGTAGAAACCATGCAAATGATATGGAGCGCCGCACAAGGTGATGTATCCCGCCACCGCCTGCCCCCCTCCCCCCTCCCCCCACCCTCGCCTCCTCCATCTCTCCATCTCTCTCCCGTTCTCGCCCTTAGCCTCAGGAGAAATGCTTTCTGCTTTGCCTGCTGCCTTTGTCCAGAAAGTCATTTATTTCTCTTGTTGTTCGCCCGCTTGCTATTTCTCAGTTTGCCGCATAGGATGGAGGGGGAGAGGTTGGGTGGGTGGGTGGGAGTGCGGGGGGGGGGGGGTAACTGTCATCTCCCATTTGCAGGCCCGCGCTGTTGGCGGAAGTCATTTCCTTATTTCGTGAAAGGGCCGATAGAGATACTAGAGACACGCGCGGCGGAGACGGCGGCCGCATCCCGATAGCGCACCAACAAAACACATACCTGTGCTTCCAAGCCCCCCAGGGTCTCCTCGCACCTCGCCACGTAGCGCAGGCCATTATGATTTGCAGTGTCTGCACCTCAAGGCTGAACAAAACGCTTCTTCTTCTTCTTCTTCTTCTTCTTCTTCTTCTTCTTCTTTTTTAATTTCTATCCATCAGCTGGACCGCTCGTCCCCGAAGCCAACCTGTCATCGGCTGCGTGTCTGAATCCGAGGCTGCTTTCAAGTCCTCAAACTCCTGACAGGTGGGATTAACATTAAAGGGGAGCAACGGCCGGTCTTTAGAGAGCTCCCCCTAGAGTTTTGAAGTGCATGTCACTGTTGTAAAAAAAAAAAAAAAAGACAAACCTGTAGCGAACACTTTGTCTCCCGCCGGCCATGTGCATTCACTTAAAAGGCTTTGATGAAAATAAAAAGGTGAGAAACCTGAAACAGGAAGCAAAAAGAAAACACAAGGGGAGACTACGAAAATAAAACAGGAAACACTAAAACAACACCCTGACAGAGGCTGACACGAAAGGGCAAACAGCTTTGGGGTTAAGGTCATTAGCGCTTATCTCATCCGTCGACTGTCAACACAACACCTTTACCAGCGACAACAAAAACAACAAATTATCCAGCGATACTTTCTAGCGCCAGCGCTGGGCCTCTCTGAGCTCTCTGAGCGATACGCCTGAGGCCTGACCGCAGTTGACTGTTGTGTGCCTTCGCTCGCTCCGACACTCGTTCCTCTTCATCGCATCCTCAGATAACTGGCTGTCTTTTCTTTCCCGTCGGCTTTGCCATCGTACATGCGTGCATCGCTGGCCGCCGGTTCCGGCGGCTGGCTGGTGTCCCGGATCTGGCGAGGCTGCTTTTTCCGGCCAGGAGCCGCTGTGAATGGTTTGCATTGAGCCTCTTTCTCCCTGCGAGACGTCCACCTGACCAACACAACTTTGGAGTTGTGTAATTACAGTACAAATGATGCACGCTGCTAATTTCCCTCCACAGTGAGTTGAGTTGAACGGGTTGATTCTCTGTATGAGCAGACTTCCAAAGCGTTTCTCTACTGCAGCCCAGCTCATCTTGTCTCAGACGGCTATAAAGAGCTGGGGGCAGTTGTCCCTGTTTGCCCTTTATGGCTCCTATAAAACTTTTACCACATGGAAATCCTCTATTTTCTCTCTCCTCTCTGGAGAGAAACGCTGCAATGACAGGATGAAGGGATGATGGCGAACTAGAGAGCAGCAGAATGGACTCTGTTGTCTCTGTCCAGTACACACTCAAATTCAAAGACACCCCAGATTTAGTGTTTCCTGTTTTATTTTGGCACTCTCGTCTCCCTTTGGGTTTCCTTCATTTTCTTCCTGTTTCTGTTTTCCCGCCTTTTTTTGTTGCCCCATGATTTTCACCTGCGTCTCGTCGTCAGTCATGCCCTTGATGGTTCTCACCTGTGCTCCCCCTGCCTCTCCTCTATAAATAGTTCTTGTCCGGGTTGGTTTCGGTTGTGGTTCAATTTTCTGTTTAAGTCTCCTGTTTTAGATTTGTTTAGTTTCTTCCCACTGGAAAACAGAAACGGTAAAATACAGAGAACACAAAGGGAGACAAGACTATCAAAATAAAACAGGAAACACTGAAACAAGACATGACGCCCCATTAGGGATGGCTCTCGCACATTCCCCCAAAATTTCCCAGAGACACACAAACAAGGCAAAGTGGGAGGAAGGGGGGCCAGGAAGAGCGACCCAAAACCCAGACCCAGTTCATTGCTGTGTGGGTCCGGAAGGAAGCCAGCAACGGGAGACTAGAGCCCCCCCGGAGGTCGCACACAAGGCCGGAGACAAAGACAAAACCCCACAGGTGAGAACTACTGAAAATGAGACGCTGGTGAAAATCGTTGGGCAACAAAAAAAAAAAAAGGCGGGGAAACAGAAACAGGAAGTAAAAGACGGAACAAGAGTTTCTATTTTTTCCCCAAACTCTGGCAAAATGAAGTGAAAGTGAGCGTTGCTCAAGTGTGCGCAAGAGTGTTTTTGAGAGTGAGCGACCTTCCTCGTGTTGTTGTGCGGCCTTTGGGTTGTCAGAATCGGGGCTTTAGTTATTCCACGGGGTGTAATTTGTGCGCAAACACGCCTGCCCTCATCTTCCCCCTGGGGAATCTTTGGTTTTGGTCCATTTACCTACAAGAGCAAAGCTGCACCGTGATCCCCTGTGTCTTCTCTTGTGCGCCCAGGTCCCTGTTTTCTGGTTGTGCGTTTTACCGTCTGCCTTTTTTTTTTTTTTTTTTTTATCTTCCTACCCACAAATCATTAGCGCAAACACGCACGCGCTTGTTCGCCTGTGCCGTTTTGTTTCTCACCTACCAGCCTGCAAGCCGGTGCTTCTCTCCGCCGCCGACTTGCACGCGCGTGCGTTTGGAGAACTTGAGTGACTGCGACGGTCTCGAGCGTTGCCCGGGGAGCTTGCGCGTGCGGCGGTCCGCCTTGTTTGTCTTCCACTGCTGCTCAAACAATGGCTCCCCACGGGCCGGCTCTCCGCCTAATTGAGAGACTGCAGCCAGAGAGTGAGATGCTGCGGAGCGATAGGGTTGCCTTTCATGCCGGCTCAATTGCACGCGCATCGACACTCGCATCTACTATTTCTTCAATCATCCACCAGGCGATGCCGCCGGGTTGGAGGCCCTGTGATCTGTATTGACGTGAAAAAACACTGTTCTCTGCCACACAAACCAATCACTGCTGACGAGCCGGCCGAGGAAGTCTCTGAGTTCACTGGGCGTCAAAGCGGGTGGTCGATACAATGTTTTCATGATGTTCGGGCGACTCCTCGAAATGACACCCTGCCGCAGGAGGACGATGTATACGCGCTTGGCACAGCGTTGCATGGGAACAACAAATGGATGGCCATCCTGTGAAGCGCTAGGGGTTTGAGGAATGGGTGGGTTCTCAGTAAATTTGCAGAAGAAGGTAAAAAAAAAATAAAGCAATGTTTGACTCCGCTCTTTATTGTCATTCCTCTCAAATGACACAGCAGTGCATTTGAGGAATGACATTTCGTTACGTTGGCGCGCAGAGCTGAATCAGGCAGCGTTTGGAAGTAAGAAAGTAGCAGTAACTGCATGTCGCTGAATAACTATATATGCATGCAAAGATTACATACGTGTATGTATAGACATATGAATCCTGTATTTACGCATACATGTATGTACATATATACATATACATATATATGTGCATGCAAATTAACAGGATATGTGCATGGAGCAGAGTGACAGCGAGTAGAATTGTGCACTTACAGGAGTGGTTTTTGAGAATAAATCTAAATAGACAAATAAACAGACAAACACTGCACTGATGGGAGAGATCCCTGAAGAGAGTTGTCTGGAGGCTTTCCTCAGCATGGACTCATAAATCCACGCCACAATTCCAGCACAAATCATATGAATTTCACCAAATCATCGTTTTGATTTACATCGACACCCTTTATTTTTTGGCTGCTATCGCCTTGCCCGTGTTTTGCTCAGAGGCCCTGTGTCTGTGAGTGAGTAGCAGTTAGCCGTGTGTTAGTCGTACTTTTGGCTCCGGCTCTGCCAAATGAAAGTATGCAAACACTATTATTGATGGCTTAACCCTGTTGCTGTGTGCAATATGCAGTTTCCCAGAGTTTTGCTGAGTTTCCAGGAAGCTAATTTCATGCTCATGCTCCCAGGCTGAAATGGCTTCTATGCTGAATGAGTGTGTTGTTGTTCAATATTTGTATCACAGGTACTGCTGCTTTCAGAAGTGCAATTAATCTGTTTGTTTCTATTTCTTTTGCTTTTTGAGTATTAACCAGAAAGCTGTCAATGGGTCCAAGACCATCTGCATCAATGCCCACTGTGCATTTCCGGTATTAGTAAGTTGGGAAAAGAGCAATTAGCATGGAGATGTAAAGTGCCTAGCTCATTACTTAGTAAATGTTTTTTTTTTTCCCCTGGAATTATATGTTTGTCTGAAGAAATTTTCAAGGAGCATTCATTTGTTTGCTTGCGCTGTTTAATGTTTTGCTCATGAGGACAGCTAAATGCAGAGCCGGTGAAAAGCCTTTCTTAATATGGCCAGGGGAGAGCGCAGCTTGGCAGGTGCACAGCGCAAACACAGCTTCCCTCTCTTTCCATCTTTACCAGGGTGCAAACCAATGAAGTGACAACAGACCCACTGCAGCCTCACGCACTGTTATTTCACCACCCAGAGTCTGGTTGCAAAAGTCACACAGGTTACATTCATCCATGTGGGTCTGGTTATTGTTTTGCACTATAGCGCCTTTTTCCAATTTCCTGCCACTTTGACTCCACCGATAGCCAAAATGCTGGAGAGAAGAAAAACCCCTGACCCCATTGAAATATACACAATACTAGGGATTTTTTTTTTTTTTTTGTCTAGTGCGATACATCGCAGAAGGAGTAAAAGGAGAACTGGGAGAGATAAGACTGCCGGCTCATCAGCCTGCTGCTGGGGAGCGGGACATCTACCAGGAGAATACGCTGCAGAAACAAGTGGATTAGCACTTCCTAATAAGGACAGGCAATAGCTCTTGATGGATGGCAGTCCTCATAGCACGCTGCTGCTTGTAGGGTGCGTGCTGGCGATAGTGTGTCAACAGCACGAGTGTGTGTGCGTGCGTGCGTGCGTGTGTGTGTTTTCTCTAACTATCTGATGCCATTCATTTCTGTCTCGACATCCGTTCAAGTGCTGCCCTTGAAAGTCACTTTCAGATAATAAAGCCCCCACACGCCCCCCCCTCCCCTCCTCACCCCCGCTGCCTTTGGTGTTTTTGTCGCTCCGGAGCGGCGGAAAAGACCACGTCGCGCTTGTAAATATAAATATTATTTTTTTTGTGTTCACACAAAACCAATTCCCTTGAAGCCTGAACAGCACAGGTGGTGTTCGGCCCATATCGTTGACAAATTCACTCGGCTGCACAAAAGGAGGGAGGGAGTGGTTGAGCGGTGGGGGGGGCGGGGGGGTGCGGACGTTTCGGCCGCTTGTGTAGTCAATGGGGCCCTTTTGCGAGCTATTTAAGAGGATAAAAGGCGTGTCCTTTTCAGCGCGACACTGATGTCAGTGTGTTTCAAAGGCGCTCCAGGGCCATTTAAGGGGCCAGTGGCAGCGCCGCCCGCTTTGATTAAAGCGCCGCAGTGCAGAAAAGGAAAGAGGAAACGCCTGCTAAGTGAATATGGAAATGACCCTCGGCATTCTCCCTCTGCTCCCGCGGCAGCCACTCCAAACGCAGAGAGGAGCGCCGCGTCCCGCGTCCTGCGTCGCACAGCCTTTAAGGAGCCTTCGCCTCTCTCGTTAAGATAGAGCGCAAGGAAGGGGGGGGGCGAGGGAATGAGGGGGAGGTGTGAGTCAGAGTGAAGAGAGAGTGGGAGGGAGGAGCGGCTGGAGTGTCCCGGTCGTGATTAATGACGCTTCCAGTGGCAGAAGCCCCTGTTGAACTCTGTTGAGCGCTCTCCTCCTTCCCTCCCGGCGACGCTATCAGCAATAGACCAAGATAACCCTGAAAATTCATGCAATATTTTTTTCCCTATCTGAATATCTTTTTTTTTTTTCTTCTTCCATGTATTATAAGTGTGCTGAATGAATGAGTTCAATGAACAATTGGTCGTTGAGCTCGTTCATATTATTTTGGGGGGGCGAACGAGGACTGAACGCACCGTAATTGCGCTTGATGAACGTTCTTGTGAACACGTTCGTTCATTCAGAAATGTGTCCGCAGAGTCACATTATGACTCACATATGAGTGGCAATCAGTGGATGACTGTTGTTGTTGTTTTTTTTATAATCACTGTTATTGGAGTTGTTCCTGGAGTTGTTTCTGTGTGTTTGTGTAGTTTGTTGCCTCTGCCCCAGGGTGGGCCAGGAAATAGCAAACAATATTTCTGGATTGTTACTCAATACCAACCTTAATTTCCTGAACATGCAGGCGGCCTGTAATAATATTAAATGGAACTTTGAATATTACTATACTATACTAAAATAACTTTGGAATATTATTTTTAAAATATTAATATTAGACAGGGTGTTCTTAAAGTCATTTCAGTGACTAATTTGACAATAAATATATATATATATATATATATATATTTTAGCTTTTTTAAAATAAAAATTGAGACCCTCCCTGTCCCCCCTGTATTTTGCACACTGCTCTGCCTGCATGAAACTGTGATCAGCTGCTGCAACAAAGAAGGAAAAAAAATCCCCCATTATCTACTCGGCAAGCAAAACATTAAAATGCGGAAGGGCGCTGGTGCACACCTCCGTCCTCATCACTCAGGTGGCCCGGCGCCCCGACGTGACCGCGTCCTGCGTCGCAGCGCAGCTCAGCTCATTTGCATGTGCGCCCTGTTACGTGCCACCGACCCCCCAAATGAACAAGGCCCTGCGACGGAAGATTCCAGTAATTAACCCGACACAACAGAGTTGTCATTGGGTAATTGACCTAATTGTTTGGCTTGTCGTCGCCTGTTCTATGTACGAAGCATTAAAATGTGTCGGGTGTCATTAATCAGGCGATTATCAAATAAGCAGGCGAGCGCGAGCGCGCTGCGTCTCCGTCTTGTTTAGCGCCTCGGCAAGGTGTTGTAAAAAGCCCGCAATTACTTTAGCGCCGGCGTTTTAATCGCTGTGACATTTTTACAGGACGCGAGCCTTTAATAGCTTGTGAAAGTCCGTGCTGTTGGTTTTTTTTTGTTTTTTTTTCCGGCTCGACGACGCTCCATCAAATTATTCTGCTCTTTGAATTTTCCACCGTTATCTTGGCGACTCGGTGATTCACGAAGTCGGACTCGGCTTCCCTCAAAAAGACTTTAATGCACCGTCGCTTAGCGCCAACCAACGCACAGCAATCAGTCTTGACGTGTTCCGAATAAAAAGGACCTACACGGACTTGTGTATGAAGCGCGTGTGCCAGCTGACAGATGGCTGGGGTCCAATTCGCTGAGGCTTCAAATGTATTTAGTGGCATATTGCCCCCGGGTTGCTATAAAAAGGTGTTGAGATGCCACATTTATTGGATTCTCAAGTGAGCAGATTACATCTCGTGTATGTCTAATGGTTCCCCACGCGGCGCTTATTTAGTTTCGGCTCTCTCGTCTCTGGTCAGGCGGTGGGTTTTTTTTTTTTTTTTTCGTACACACACACACACCCAGTGCATTAATAACAATAACGATAAAATGCTAATCAAATCTGTAAAAACAATATGTACTTAATGTTGGCCCGGGATCCACCGCTAAAAGCCCACCTCATCAAACTGCAAATTAGTCTCGGCCGTAACTTTATTACGCCCGGGCCTGCAGACGGGCAGCCATAAATAATTCAACTGCAGCGTCTCTGCAAGCAGCGAGATTTAATTCTACTGAATGGAAAGAGTCTCTCTCTCTCTCTCTCTCTCTCTCTCTCTCTCTCTCTTGCGTGTGTGTGTGTGTGTCTGCAAGTACACACATTTTCTTAGATGCAAACATGCCTGTGAGGTTTAAGTTTGAACTGTGTCTGTGTGTGTGTGTGTGTGTGTGTGAGAAATTGGAGAACTCCAAACGTGAAGCGCACGCTGCCAGTCCTCCTCCTCTTCCTCCTCCTCCTCCTCTTCCGCCTCCTCCGCTCTCTCATTGGCAGGCTTTCCATTGCTGAACCTTCCCCACCAGGTAACACCATGGCAACATGCTCTGCCTCATCCATTAGCTGACCACGACTCCAACACTCGCAGTCGCGGCAAGCCGAGCAGGAACAGGCACAAGTGTTCTGGTGGAAAGATGAATGGACGATCATGGCCAGGAGAAAGAAAGAAAGAAAGAAAGAAAGAAAGAAAGAGAACCAAAGCTTTAACTTGGTTAGTTTTCTTATCTTGCCTTACAATATGAACCTGAGAAGATCACAAGTTTCATGCAAAAGGTTTTGGAAATTTGAAGTGGACACTATTGGTTAGGTTAGTGACACAAAAAACCACCACAATCACCACAATCCCTGCAAATGCCAATATTATGAAAGCTGGACAAAATGGATTGAAACGGTCTCCACTGATTAAAAGCACAGTGGCGAACTTGGAGATGAGAGCCAGTGTCCAAATGTCTGAGCCTCCCTGCTGCAATATAGAAACGTTCTTGTACGCCCGGGTTGCCTTGCGTCCAGCGCTGGTTTCTATGCCCTCCCTCAGTGCCTCCAGTGTACCGATACTATAGAACCATCCTTGTCAGAGTCATCTGGTCATGACCGCCGTGTTTCTCTTTCTCTCTGACAGCAGGCGGGGGGCCGGGGGGGGGGGGGGGGTCATTTCCCGGGAGATTCTCTACCTGTTTCCTGTGGTGTCCAAAAGCACGGACATGCCAAATTACAGAGCAGACAGCCGTGGCAGCGAGCGATGCCTCGGGACACATGGAGCCCGCCCGTCTGCTGCCCGCCAAAATGTCATCACTGTACCTCGGCTATATATCTTCATTAATGAAGCGCTGATAGGCATCAGGGGAAATGTTCCCAGGTTTGAGGGGGAGTGGGGGGGGCTCAGGCAAGCCATTTGAATCCATTGTAATCACACAACATCAGGCCGTTAGAGGCTTTGTAGCTTTCAATGCGACTTGTGAGCCCTCGGTGTTGTGTGTGTGTGTGTTGTGTTGCGTGTCGGCCCTTGTATGCCTGCTTTGCCTGTTGTTTACCGAATGAGGTGACAACGTGAGCCTAATATGGGGATGCATGATGCGGCGCAGGGGTTGAAAACATGAACAGGCCACTGCATGGTTGGACATACAGTGGTGGGAAAAAAGTTTTTGGACGCCCTTAAAAATCCACTCAATTCTAAATATTGTCTTGATTTTTGATTATGATTTTTTTTTTTTTGTTTGTTTTGTTTTAAAAGGTTTGGCTGCATCAGAGGCACACAAACAATTGGACATTTATTTTGTTGTTTATTGGTAATAAGACCAAATAAGAAAGCAATTCTTGTAGTTCTTAATAAATAAACACAAAAGCATGTTTTCCTAATGTAAGAAGTGGAAAGTACAGATATTTTTTGCAGACATGTAGGGTTTAAAAGTAAAAAGTTATCAGAAAAAGAAATACTCAGAACAGAATAAAAATCTACTTAAGAATACTGATAAAGTATTTGTACTTTGTTACTTCCCACCTGTGAATAAACTGCAGTTGGAAACTTGAGACTGATTCTCAGTGCAATGCAATACATCACGAATGAAGACGAGGAAGTTTTTTTTTTTTCTCCACCGCTGTCCAGTCTGCAGCCGGCTGAAAGCGGCTGTGTGCGTTCAACAGGGGGAGTGTAAGACCCCAGTAGTGCAGTTTGGGACCAGGGAGTTGCCACGAGAGGAAGCCCTGGTCTCACTCATAACCGCAGACGACGGCAAAAACAGGTGAAGTGAGAGCGGCGGTGGACGGAGACGAGTGGGCGAGGTGTTAAACTGCTTTTCCCACCTTCACTCCGAGTGTGTGTGAGTGGATGCAACAACCGAGGCAATATCACTGGCCAATCCCGGCGGTCTCAGAGGGAGCTTTTAGTGAGCGAGACCCCGCGGCGGGGAGGTCGTTCTCACTGGTGTGTGTGTGTGTGTGTGTGTGTCTGTCTGCACGTGATTCGGAGCAACATCTCCGCCGCTGCAGAAAACAATCAGTTCCACCACGCTGGCGTTGCACCAGCACCTGCCTCTCCTCGCCTCTCCTCGCCTCTCCTCGCCTCGCCTCTCCTCGCCTCCCCTCCCCTCATCCCCGCTGCTGCCACCGCCGCCACCTTCCCACCCTCCCAGCCCCCCCACCCCCATCCCCACCTCACAGCTCGCAGCCTCTCAGCATGGATGCAGTGGTGTGAGCGATAAGGCCAATATTACTCGGGGATAAAAGTGGAATTAGCCTCGTGCTGTGAAAAACGGGTGCGGGAAGCCGTGATGGAGAGCCAGGGGCTTTCTGTACAGTGTGTGTGTGTGTGTGTGTGTGTGTGTGTGTGAGATGGGGTCATTCTGATGGTATTAAATTGCTCTGAGAAAAATGGCTTTCTCAGCCAGCCCTCACGGCTGCTTCTTTGCTTTACCCCCCCCCCCACCTCTCTTTGGTGTATTTTCCTGCTTATTTGTCTCAGTTGTTTGCACCACAGGGATGTCGCTCCCCCTGGTCGGACCACCCTCACCATCCCCCCCGGCTCGTACCGATCCGTAATCCCGACCAGCACGTCCCTCCCCGGGTAATTTCTCATTATCGTCTTTGAATTTGCTTTTCTAAAAACGCCAACAGCTGAACGTGTTTATTCTCTGACGCTGATGCACCCCTTGATCTTGAACGTTGTTTTCGTGATTGACCGGGACAGGTTGCAATAAGCTCAACGTTTCATTTTGTACTACGTGGAGTTCAAATTTTAAGAAACGGCTTGAGCTCTGCTGCAAAAAAAAAAAAAAGTGATTAATATTATTTCCATTTTTGCATTTCGCCCAGATTTCACATGATTTATCATTTGTCAACACATTGCTTTACCACTTTTAGATTTGTAGTGGTTATTAAGCGAACCAACCGGTGCCCAGAGTCGGCTCCTGATTGGGAGCTTTTTTTTTTCAGGAACTGAACTGAAAAGAGAGAGAAATAGATGCCTCCACACACTCAACCTCTTGAAGTGTATTTAGAAAGTGATTAGCTAAGCTTGTTCTTAAACTCCAGTCTGTGGGAGCTTCCCTGTCTCCTCCTGTCATCTGACCTCCGAGCATCGGGTTGACTGATACTGACGCCCACAGCTTTGAGATTGCAGGACACTTTCTCCTTCTGCACTCAAGTTAACACGCACACAGAAGCGAAAGCGTGATATTCAGACGGTAAACGTTTGGATGGAAACTCTTTATGCCAGCGGCGACTTGAATTAGCATCAGGTGTGTGAAGTTCCTTCAGGCTGGAGCGCCCAGTTCGTGTCACGCATCTGCCGGCAATGGTTACAGCCTGCGTACCGAGGTTAGACATGCACCTTGTCAATAAACTGCATTTTCTTTTGTATTGCTTGTTTTTAAAAGGGGTGCATAGAAGAATTCATATCATGATTTTACTGCCGCTGTCGCTTGCTGATGATTCTCAAAGCTTTTTGGTGAAATCATTGCAAAAAAACCAAGCCAACGTGTGTGTGTGCGATGCGTGTTCAGACGTCGTCTCTGAAAACTAGATGAAGTATTGCGTTACGTAACATTTGATTTGTTCCAAACTCTTCCTGCCCGCTGGTGAGGGATCCACTCTGAGGTGCTTCTACACTTGATGGCAGAGTGGCAGGACGTAACTAGACGTGGCTCCTGGAGGCTGCTGGGAATGAGATTTATTTATTTTGAGCAAAATACAAACAAACAAAACACAGAGAGCCAAAAACAACAACAACAACAACAACAACAACACAAAAAACAAATCCCAGCCTGGAACTGCTGGAGGCTGAACAGTCTGTTGAACAAACACTGTCACTCAGCCTGTGTCACATTTCCTCATATGGAAATGAGACTCCATCAGACCGGTCCTGAGACGACCCCCCCCCCCCCCCATCCCCCACCTCGGGCTCCCCAACTTTTTGCACTTCTATCTGCATCAGAAGCTGCGGCGCTGGGACGCAGGGCCCCCATCCTCCGCCTCTCGCTCCGTCATGCTTTCAACACGGCTCTCGTTTACATGCTTCCGTGTGTGATCCCTCCCCGCGGAGCTGCTGCCCGCTACCGCAGCCGGCCAGCCGGCCCGCGCCCCAGTGCCAACACGCCATGTGGTCATGGGAGTGTGGGGGGCAGGGGGGGGGCGACGCTAGGCCTGCCATTTGGCAGCGTTGAGCGGCTAAAGCAAGCAAGTCAGTGGGCCGTGGGGGGGGGCTGGAGAAATAGCTTTGATAAGGAAAAGTTTTGGAGAGGGGAGGTGGGAGGGTAACTGACAGCCGAGCGGAGTGAGCCCATGTTGCGTGTCACTCCGCAGAGCACTCCCATTTAAATCAGTTAATTACTGCCAGGCTACACGGGGCGAGATTGACTCGCGCGTTGCCATGAGACGACCAGGCTGCTAAATGAGACGAGCTGCGGGTGGGAGGACGGGGACGAGGGGGAGGGGCGGGGGGGGACTTGTGTGCGTGTGCATGTGTGTGTGTGTGTGTGTGTGTGTGTGTGTGTGTGTGTGTGTGTGAGCGAGCGAGCAAGCACACACTCACACATGAGTAATCGTTTGTTTTTCGGCTGTGGTGTCGTCTGTGCGCGTGCTCGAGTACATGTGAGCATGTACAGTATAGGGAGTGCACGGAGCTGACAGTGTGTGTGTGTGTGTGTGTGTGTGTGTCGGGGGTGGGTTATCTGGGGGTGTAACCGTGTGAAAGCGTGTTAACAGCAAGAGTGCAAGGTGAAGAGAGAGAATCTGTTATTTTGTGTAATTACCGTGTAATTGCGTCTCTGACTGTCGCCAGTTGTTTTGTATATTGGAGGGACGGGGGGGACGGGGGGGGGGGGGGTGAACTTCCCAGCGGGGGTGTGGTTTGGTGGAATGGGTCGGGAGGGGTGGGGGGGGGGGTCTCCTGCTTTGTCGTCAGACATCCGTCACTTTGCTAAAAATACGACCTCGGTCAGATTGACGGTGGGAGGTGAATCCAACAGCTTCCGTCCCTTGATCATCATCATCATCATCATCATCATCATCATCATCCCTCCTCTCTCTCTCTCTACTGCCCTACACTTGCTCGCCCATCACATGTTACCCCAGAGCAGCCACACCTGCAGCCCCCAACCCTTCACTTCACTTCACCCTTTCCCTATGCAGGTTGGAGTTGTTGCGTATGGTGCGTCTGTGGATGCCTCATACTAGAAGTACCATCAGCTTTGGAGTTACTGTTTGAATTGGAGCCGCCTTGGAAATGAACGTCACCAGTCAAGACAAATCAAAGCAATGCAGGACTCCACTATGAAACTGCAAACCTATGATACAGACAAGGCGATGTTCCGTGCAGGTGATTGGATCATGCAACTTCCATTTTGCTGTCCCAGTATAGAAGTCAATAGTCGTCAGGTTTTTTGGAAGAATGTGTTTGGTGAGCAGGCAGCACCTTT